>JAABKJ010014545.1:0-10090 GCA_011634705.1 Andricus grossulariae
TATGCTCATAAAACGCCTCAGTATTTAAGAGATCAGGTATCCTTTTTGCGCAAAAACGGATATGAAGCTCTTTATCGACAAGAAGAAGAGCAACATCCTCCAGCGAACATACCACACGTTCCAGCAAGACCGCCTTTACAGATAGCCGATAATGCCAACATGAGAAGTAGGGGATGTATCCACCAAAAAGTCTTTCTCAGGATGGACAAATTATCTGAAGCTAATAATAAATAATAATAATAAACCTTAAACTCTTTGCTTCCTCGAAAGAGGATCTTGAAATCCTCGTGGAGGCGGTAAATAGGTACTTTGAAGCGATTGGCATGAGCTTCGGAATGGACAAGTGTGCCTACGTCCACCTACACCAAGGAAGACTAGAAACTACACCAACGCGTGACGTTCAGGGTATTCAACTCATTGGCGGAAGTACCATACAACATCTTGGTAATTGGATTATTATTATTATTATTAATAAATAATAAGAGACAGTTAATATCTAGCTTGAAAGTACCTAAATTCAGAAGGGAAAAATGACTTCGGAATAAAGGGAATAAAGGATAAAACTTACCTCTAGTCGAAGCTTATGAATTGAATTCAAAAGCCAGGAAACTGTACCATCTCCACCAGCAACAAGAATATTACAAGGAGTATTGCCTAATAAACGACACCATTCAAGTGCAGCTACAGGATCGCGTTCAGCGAGATCAACTACTTGTGCTGGATTAAGCAATCTTCGAAATAATGACAGAATTTCTTGTCCATCATTATTACCCGATTTTCTATTTGCTGGTAGAAATTATAAATACGCATCGTAAATATTTTTCAAATTGGTTTATAAATCTGGGTACTGAATAAAAATATATAAAAATTAAGTTAATTAAATAAAGAGTGAAGCAAAGTTTAAAATCTTCTTTAAAGTCCAACATTAAAATATAACTTCGAAATTCTTGTAAATTAAAAAAAAATAATCTAATGATCAAATTTGGAGAACACACTCTAACAAATGTCTACTTAAATAAAAAATAAATAAATAATAAAAGAAGAAGTGAAACTCCAAATCCCTTTCCTCCTTTTTTTCACCTGTCTTGAATTTTTTTTTATCACAATCAAAAAACATTTGCAAAAAGTCTACCAACATATTACAAGCCTATTAAAATTAGAATCGAACAAATTAAAATCAAGAAGAATAATAGTTTAGCTTCAGATACTCAAAAATAAGTAAAAGAATTTAGTTCATTTAATACTTTTGTTCTACCCTGTTTTGGTCAAATTTTGAAAACTATTCAATTTATGTTAATAAATTTGTTTTTATTTACTTGGAAAGGGAGTTGAATGAACACCGAAACGTTGGTAGATTTGGAAGTTGCTTTTTATTTTCTCTTTTTTTTTAAATTTAAATGGAGATATCTAAAATTGCGTTGTCCAAATTTCTGTGTTAAATTCTAATTTTTTTTTTTAATTTTCAAGAATTTCGTAGATGAAAATATATCTTACCAACAACGATAAGGGGATTCCAATTTGCCCATGTGGGTGGAATAATAGATCGAAGTCGCATTCGACGTCTCATTGTACTTCGTCTATTGATTACTTCTAGACTTCCTGGAGGAATTATCATCAACTTGAATTTACCAAAGTCGCAAGTCTGTAGAAAAACATAAAATCGTTAGTGTTTTATTGATATTAGATTTATACAACTAATATAATAACTTTTCTATATAAAATCAATTATTCGATTAAATTCTGAAAATACCTCATCGATAGATTCCATGCAGGTTTCATGAACGCATCGTTGACACCAACAACACCATAAATCTTTGAGACCTGGTTCTATATCGCATTCTTCATTACATACGTCACAAAGTGCGACAAGTGGCAAATTCCCTACATTCCGAAATAATCTCTTACAGGTGGTATTTTAATTAAAATTAAATAAAAATGAAATTACTCAAGTATTTGTTTCTATGAATATCATTTCGTTGATCCATACCTTTAACCCAATGATGTTTCATCGGCTCATCATTTGATGAAGTTATGGCTTTGCATTTTAATTTTTTATTTGCGAGTTTTATGCAATTATGATCAGCACAGACTCCACAAGAATCACAAATTAGTCCGTCCATGTTCAGTAATAAAACTTCACAGATTGTGCAGTAAAAAACCTACGGACAAAATAAATTACGTTTAATAAATCCCTTATGAACGAATATTATAGGAAAATCAGTATGGGGCCTTCCATAAATTACTTAACAGCTTTTTTGTGGGGGAGGGTACGACCTGTTACATGGGGAGGGCAAGATGAAGGGGGGGGGGAATTATTAATGTATCCAAAATTATAGTATACGTTAAAGTTTAGTAATTACAATAAAGAACAGTATAGTAACGTTATAAAAACTTAAATATCGGTATAATTAGACTAGTGTTTTGATTTTTTTCACCATTCCGTAGAAAAATATCCATAAAAACAAGAGATTACAAGGAATGTCTACAGATCTTATATAATTTCACGGGATTTCACGGGATTTTATAATATTTTTATAAAATTTTAAAGAATTTATTCACAAAAATTGAGGATTTTCAAAGGATTTCAAATATTCGAAGAGATTTTCAAACATTTCTAGATATTTCCATACATTTTAAACAATTGTCAGCATTTTAGGATATTTTAAAGAATTTCAAGAACTTGAAGCAATTTCAAGAGATTTCAAAGAATTTAAAAGATTTTAGGGTATTTTAAAAAACTCGAAGGAATTTTCAAGAGCTTAAAAAAATTTTGAAGGATTTTAAAGGCTCTTGATAAGGTATTTTAATCAATTTCCCAAAATCTCAAATATTTCAATAGATTTCAAGGAATTGCAAGGAATGTCATCAAATTACATGGAACTTTAAGTTATTTCAAGGGATTTCATAATATTTTTATGAAATTTTAAAGAATTTATTCACAAGGAATATGATATTTGATAATAAAGTGATATTTCAAGAGGTTTCCAAGATTTGAAGAGATTTTCAAATATTTCAAGATATTTCCAAACATTTTAAACAATTTAAAATTTAAAGTAAAGTTTAACATTTTTAAAAATTTTTAATTTTTAATTTTTTGTTCAGATTTTAGGATATTTTAAATAATTTCTAGAACTTGAAGAGATTTCAGAGGATTTTAAAAGTTTTAGGGTATTTTAAAAGGATCCAAGGAAATTTCAAGAGCTTAAAAAAATGCAAGCGATTTTAAAGGCTCTTAATTAGGTATTTAAATGAGTTTTCGAGGATCTCAAATATTTCAATGGATTTCAAGGAATTTCAAGGAAAATCATCAAATTATATGTGAGGTTACGTGACGTCAAAGGATTACAAAGATTTTAAGAGATATTTAAATATTTCAAGGTATTTCCAAAGATTTAAAAAAATTAGTAAGATTTGAAAAAATATTAAGGATTATACGATATTTTAAAAGATTCCAAGGAATTTCAATTTTAAAAAGGATTTAAAATTTTTCAAGGTTACTTCAGGTCACGTTTGACTTATTAAAAAATATAGAAAAATACATGAGCAATATTAAATAATTGAAGATATCTACTAGTAACTTTAGAATAAAATGGTAGAAAAATAAATTTTTGATGAACATTTTTCTAGTAGACGACACAGTTTTGTATACGTTTTAATTTTCGGCTAGTGTATAGTTCCTTTATTGCATGTTTCATATTGCTTCCAATTTCTTTCTTTTCATTTTAATAAATTCTGATTGTGTGTTAATTCGGGTGTCACAGGAAAATGGTATTTAATGAGACATGGCTGAAAATATTTTGAAAAATTACGTAACATTAGGGGGAGGGGGGGGTGAATTTAGTTACGATTTTTTACAATGGACGTAATTTATCGATGGCCCCTATAGGCCTATAATGATTTTTCTATTATTTTTTCCGCGATTATAGGCAATTATTATAGGAAAGTCAGTACAGGTACAATTCACATTAAAATATTGAAAGAATTATTGAAAAATATAGAAAAACTTGTTGAAAAATTATAAATTTTGTATCGCTTAAATAAAAGTACATAAAAGTCTTGATATTTATGAGATTTATTCAAATTTTAAGGAGCACTGCTTAACAATGCATAATGAAATAATAATCCTATCATTATTTTTTACGAAATATATGCAAAAAATCTATATACTGATAGTATTTCAATTTCATTATTGCGTTATTAAACAGAGCTCTGTGAAATTTCCATTAATTTTCATACATATCACATTTCTTCTGTACTTTCAGAAGAGTATGGTCCAAAATAAAAAATTTATTTACAGTTTCTCTACTTTCTGCAGTAATTCTTTCAATGTTTTAATATTATTTATTCCTATACTGCTTTTTGTGCAATGATTTTTCTATAATAAATTCCCATAATTGGGAAAAATAACAGGAAATTTATTATAGAAAAATCATTATCGGTAGGCCCATACTGAATTTCCTACAATATTTTGTCATACGGGAAATAAGACATTTTTGAGGAGGAATATTATTTTTACGTATGCACAGTATTTTATGAATGAGAAACCTTTGATGTTCCTCGAATACTTTTCCAACTGTGTTTTTTGGTAGAATCTCTTATGTGGATATGCCGATCTCCTATCAAATATCTGAAGACATTGAAAGTAAACGCGACAAATAGCATCGTCGATATTGTCGGCAAAATTACCGAGCTGAGTTCCATTTCCCACATGGTACTTGATAGAAAATATTTATTCCTACAAAAAAACGAAAAATATTACGTGTTAACTTTTCATTGTATTTTGTAGTAATAATAAGGAATGAAAAATTGCAATAAAATATAATTAAACTAACCTACAGAATGAGAAAATGCCATAAAAATCTAAAAAATGGAGTAAGAACGTTTGCCTCGCACTAGGAACACTTCGTTATCGTTCAGTTATGAAAAGACTACTTCACATTTTCTGCAAATTTGCATATCAACACATGACCCTTCCCTTCCATCATACCTCAATACACTTAAATTTTCGCCGCGGATTACACGATAAAAATTAGTAAACAACACACAACCAATGGCTCCTTCACTTTTGAAATTACGTACATATCATTAGAATCTCACAAATGTTTCCATTGAAAAAAATGCTTTTAAATACGAGTTCTTTTCTAATTTTAATTGAGTTAAATCCCATTTTAGCGTTTTTTCCAGTCTATTTTGACAGTTTTGACACTTTTGACAGCAAACCTTGAGACGCAGTACGCCATTGGCTAGCAGACGACGTAACGAAAAGTCATTTATCTGAAGTTAACCCTTTATTGAAAATTGTTCTAAAAAGATAAACTTCGCAAGTTTTTTATAAATGACAAATCTCTCGAATCCAGATGACTGATCAATTATTTTTAATCTCGCTTTTCTATGAAAATGAACCGAAATATGTAAATAATCTCTTCTGAGTCTGAGGTTCCGAGCTTGGCTTTCCATGATCACTGTCGCCAATATAGAAAATAAATTTCTCTACCCCGCGGGTAATTTGAATTTGTTTAAAATTACTCAATGTGTGAATAGCAGTAATTGAAACTTGAAGTTTGCTTCGAACAAGATAAATATATTACGTAAATTTTAAATTAATTAAATATTTCTAGGAAATGAAGTCATAATATTTTTAATTTAAAATTCAGTTATGACAGTTGGACATTCTGACTGTGATCTTCCGCATGGCGGCCACCTTCAGGCAACAATTTAAGTTGGATAAAAACTTCATATATGGACATCGGTGTTTTCGAACTTTATCATAAAATTCATACGAGGTAATGTATTGTCGTTTAGATAAAATAAGACCGGACTTACTTTTACATCGGAATTCCATCAATGCAGAACGCAGGACCATACGTTCTACCCTTTTGTTTTCTGTCGTGATAAATCCGCTCTCACTTAATAAAATAACCTATTCAAACGCATATTTACACAGGGCAGCATCATTGGCGATACAGAAGTGTATAAAGTATGTCATTGCAGATTATCGTCTGTTCTCTGCCGCCTCAGTGAAAAATATGAGTAAAAAGTGAATTCCCTTTGAGCCTGAACCACGGCTGGCTTTCCATTTTCTTAAATCCGGCGCCATGGCTTTGAAACGACCAAAGAAGAACCTGAAACTTCAGGTCTCAACAGAAGCTCCTGCTCCTTTGTAAGTATACATCTTACAGTTTTTGTTGACAACAAATATGTATAAATTTGAATTTGAAAACATATTCTGATGTTGTAGTATGTCTGTAAAATTTTGGAGGACCGACAGGTTTCGAACGTTTTGAATTACTCAAATTATTGTTTTTAAATGATTTTTATGTATCATTCTGGAGTCAAACATGAAAAGTCTTGTTAAATGCTTATAAGAGTGTTGTTATTACAGATAAAAAGGTAGATTTTTGTTTGAATTATATTTTATAGCAACTACGAACGTCACAGTTCCTATTTCAGGAAAAAAGGACATATTTTTAAATTCGTTTTCCTCAATTTTTTGTTATTTTGATTATAATAAATCTCAGTTACGATTTTTAATTATTTTTTTGATTCACTTCCAATTTTTATGATTTCAATGTCAAATTTATAGTACGTTAAATATGTATTTCAAATAAGGTTTCGATTTATGCAAATTGGATTTTTTGAACTAGTGGATATAATCGAACAAAATTATATTTTTTCGAGTCTTTTTTGCTTGATAAGAATGTTATTTATTCTATTGAAAGAAGAAAACTACACGGGGTTACTGAAAAATCATCGGAAGTCTAACAGATAATTTACAGGGAACGGTTTGTATGACTTTTTCGACTTTTTTTGACATTTTTAAAAAAATGCGAATTTAAACAAAACTACGACTAATCGATTTTTTTCGTTTTTCTCAGAAGTTCGCTATACTTAGTTTCATTTTTAATCACAATAAAGCTTTAAAATTTAAAATTTAAAATTAGATAAAATTGTACCATTTTAATTGAGAATATTAAAAATTGAACACAAATTTCTCATTAAAGCTTTATTCGTAGAAATTTTTTATTTGTCTTTCAAGTTGAACAATTTCTAATTTTTTGAATCCGTACTCAAAGTTTTTATTTTTTCAAATTGCAAGCCAAGTCTTAAAGAATTCCTCTTTTACCCTGTTTTCAAGAAACTTCCCCTTTTTCTCGTGTTTTTTTTTCGCTTAAATGCAAACTAAATTATTAGAACCCAATAAGAAAATACAACTATTTTTGGTTGAAAGTTGATTCTTTTTGGTTGAAAAATCGACTATTTGGTTAAAAATTTAATTATTTGTTTAAAAATGCATCTATTTTGTTGAAAATTCGTCTCTTTTGATCGAAAGTTCAAATATAAATTTTGGATTTTGAAAGTCCTTCTTTTTTGGTAAAAAACTCAACTGTTTTGTTGAAAATTCTTCTCTTACGATTGAAAGTTCAACTTTTGGTTACAAATTATTATTTTGTTTTTAGTTAAACTATTTGGTTAAACATTCATCTTTTTTCGTTGAAAATGATCTTTTTTGTTGAAAATTTATCTTTCTTGATCGCAAACTCCTGTTTTCAAGTTTAAAAGTCAACAGTTTTCTAAATTATTCGAGCTTTGAACTTAAAAACTTAATACTTTTATCAAAAATTGTTTGTTTTTTTTGTTGAAAATTCTTTTCTTTTGGTTGATAATTTATCTACTTATTTGAAAATGCAATATATTTCGACTGGAAACATTAGGAATTTAAAGCGTTTCATATTGAATTTAATATTGTATCTATACCAATTTTCTTTGAAAGAATTTATTCTATTATTCTCCTATTATTCCCCAATTTTCGTGAAGAATCAAGTTAACAAGTTTCACAGTTCAGAAAAAAAATACATATTTTAAACCCACATTCAGAATTCTTCAAGCTGAATGAATATTTAAACAAAAGTAAGTTCATTTTGATTGTACAAAGAACATTTTAAAATCAAAGAAAATTATTTACTCTATATTCATGTCTTTTTTTATTATCATTAAAATTTTGATGCGACCTGAAAGTAGAATTTGTTTTAATTTGGGTGCTTAAAAATTTACAACACTACCAATTTTTAGTACTGCAAGCTTCGAATTAATTTCAAATTTTTCTATTGAAAGCTTTCCAATTTCTATTGTCATTGAAAAAAGCTATTAAATTGACATTTTATTTTAATTACAGCTTAATCAAATCTCAGTAAAATGTTTGGTCTACGTCTACAGAAATCAAATAAAATTGTTATTCTGTTAAGAATAACTCCGAAATATACAGACGATTACTTATTATTTTTGACAGTTTGTAACTCTTGATATCATACGCGCATATAAATTACGATTATTTTTGTCTAAAGTCTCTAATACTTCAAAATAGCTCTGAAAACATATATCACTGTTAATAGGACGCCACCAAGAAACTTAGACAAGAGAACTACGATAACAATAGATGAAAAGACTTTTGTGGTCGAGGCCGATGACCTCGAGACACTTTGTGTTCTGGGCCGAGGTGCTTATGGGGTTGTAGATAAAATGAAGCATAAACAAAGTGGCACTATTATGGCCGTTAAGGTAAATTATTGTATAACCGCAATTACAAGCTCTCACAGGAAACATAATGTTACGTTATTGTCATCAATTTACTTATTTTACTTTTATTTTCCAGAGAATTACAGCGACTGTAAACACTCAAGAGCAGAAACGCCTATTAATGGACCTAGACATCTCAATGCGAAGTTCGGCATGCCCGTACACTGTTGAATTTTATGGAGCATTATTTCGAGAAGGCGATGTGTGGATTTGCATGGAGGTGATGGACATGAGCCTCGACAAATTCTACATGAAAGTCTACCAGAACGGGAAATCTATTCCCGAGGACATCTTAGGAAAAATAGCCTTTGCTGTAAGATTTATGTATAATTTAAAAGAAAACAGTAATTTCTAGTTTAAATCTATATAGAATGTAGTTTCATGTGATAATTTTTTAATTTCCAGGTAGTAAGCGCGTTACATTATTTGTACTCACAATTAAGAGTGATTCATAGAGATGTTAAGCCTAGTAATATATTGATAAATAGGAAAGGAGAGGTAAAGATCTGCGACTTCGGAATATCCGGTTATCTCGTAGATTCTGTAGCGAAAACGATCGACGCTGGCTGCAAACCTTACATGGCTGTATGTCTCTGAAAAATGTTGTATAGTTTAATTATCTTTTGATTTTATATTTGGCTAACGACTCCTTTTTTTAGCCTGAAAGGATAGATCCCTCCGGGAATCCATCGCAGTATGACATAAGATCGGACGTTTGGTCATTAGGAATTTCACTTGTAGAATTAGCAACTGGTACTTTTCCTTACGAAAGTTGGGGAACGCCTTTTGAACAACTTAAACAGGTGGTGAAGGACGACGCACCGCAGTTGCCTGCTGGAAAATTCTCTTCTAATTTTGAAGAGCTTATTAACAAATGGTGAGACTTCTATTCGAAGTTAAATTTTTTTTTCAATAAATTAAAAAAAGAAAAAATGATTTAAAAATACTTTTAAAGAAAACAAAAAGGCTTAAAAAGAAGTATGTTTTTTTAAAAAAAATACTCAGGAAAGTCAATGAGTTCAACATAATTGCACAAAAGTGGTTAAAATGAGATAAATGTGTTTCTAAATAACATTGTAAATGGCTCATTAGAGACAGTTATATGGCAGTTGGAAAAAGAGGGAGAAGAAAGAAAAGAGACAACCAAACCACCTCGCTCTTCTTTTTTTATTGTTTATCCGTATTTTTTATACTACCAGGATCCAACATGTATCGAGGCCATTTAGGCTTCCTCATCAGGGAAATTTTTATAGGTAACTAATCGGGAATAGTTTTATGTTACGGTAATATTAATTAAAAAGTAGAGTCAATTTTGAAGTTACTTATTAAGGAGCTATTAACATCTTTTTATCTTTAATATTTCTGAGAAACTTTTGTACATATTTTTCAGTTTGAAATCAAAACCAAAAATTAAAAAAAAAAATTATTTCAAAAACTTTTATTAAGGGTAAATGGTAGTCTATGACGTAATCAAAATTTGACCTTGTAATGTTAATTTTGTCCGCCTTCTTATTTT
>JAABKJ010014546.1:0-10090 GCA_011634705.1 Andricus grossulariae
CAAAATGTTTTAAAAATAATGCTTTCAATGCAAATACTTCAGAAATACAACATTCTTATTTACATTTAAGAATGTGATTTTTATTTGCTGGCAAAGTATTTTAATTTTAATATTGTTCTTCATATTAAAAGACGATTCAAGGAATTACTTCGAAATATCCAAGTTTGGGATTTTTAACTGCAAATTTTTTACTCACTATTATGTTTAATAAAAAAAAAATCATGTATGTCCTATTGGTTTTGCCAGGATTATTTAAATGGTCCAGCAACCCACGGGCATGTAATTTGTTTGGGCATAATATTTAGTGCATAGTTTGTGTAAATTTGTCCCACCAAAATTAGAATTTTTGCAAGACTGGAAGTACCTGATTTTTTAAGAAAACACTGTTGGCACAAGGAAAATATTTCGTCAGACCGGCCATCATCCAAATTCAACTTTACATGGACTCAATCTTTTCGTATTAATTTGTGCAAATTTGTGCAACAAACTTCAACCCTCAAAAACCACCCAATATGTGGCAAATACCATGACTAGAACACGAAAATATTTGGCCCGCCCGGCTACTATCCAAAATAATTAAACCCCAAAAACCACCCTTAGCACTTTTAACGAAATAATTCCAAAATGACCCTATGCAAAACAATCATACAATTTTTATGTTAAAAACAGTAACACAAGTCTCCTGCATGTTTATACGGTAGTCTCAGGTGGAGGGTGGGGGGGGGGCAGACAGGGGGATAAAATGCAAACGCGAGCATGAATTATCACCAAATCTCGCAGTCAGTCGTAAATCTCTAACATCTTTGGTGTACTCTTCGGGACTCGATTCTAGTTCATGATTCCACTCACCATACTGATCTTTCCAGTACTCGTATTGACTTAATTATTGTAGACGATACTGATAAGTTTGTGTCCTACAAAACAACATGATATCTCTTTTCTCTCTAACCACGAATTGATTAACATTATCTTTAACTTTTTCAATTATCTAAATTCAAAACCAACCCGAAGACTGGTGCGGAATCTCTTTAAAATTGATGAACATACATTCCACGAACATCTCATAACGTATGATTGGGAAAAAATATATTATCTAGTCTCCGCACTCAACAAATTTTCTCCGCTACACACTCCTAAACATTTTAATAAAGCTGCACCCCGGATCACATCTGAAATTTAAAATCTGATGAGGGAACGACTTATTATCATCATCTTCCACTACACCTCTTAATTCAACATTCATTGACTATGACTTCCTTTTAGATGACATAATACTTGAAATACTTTTGGAAAAAACACTGGAAATCAAATCGAATGCCATTGGAACTGATGATATATCAATAAAAATGAATGAACTATCCCTTCCAATTATCTTCCCTATTCTTTTGGATATTTATAATGTTTTCCTACAGGTTGGTATTTTTCCAGATATCTGGAAGAAGTCTGTTATTTGCCCAGTCACCAACATTTCTAAACCTACTTCTCACAAAGACTTCCGGCCAATTTCTATTTGGCACTGTCTAAATTACTTAAAGAAATTTTCCACCTGCAACTTTCCAAAATCTATGAAATATCTAAGGCCCTTGAAGTAACAAAGGATCTCAAATTAGCAATGAATAATGCGGAGATTACGATTGTTGCCCTTTTTGATTTTTCGAAGGCTTTTCATAAGGTTTACCATAGGTTACTCTTACAAAAGATAAAATCTTTGAACATGTCAAACTCTGTCATCAAATGGTTGCAGCCCTATTTTAATACTTGTTCTCACAGAATTATTAACAATAGTGGTGGGCTTTCTGACTGGTGGGAGGTCAAGAGTGGGATCCCTTGGACGTGAATTTCAACATTGCAGCCACCGCAAATATGCTGATGATTTAAAAATTTATTTATCGGGACCAATTTCTTCGCTAAGTAGTTTACTTGTTCTTGTCCAGGAGGATATCGATCGCGTTATCATCTGGGCCGGGAAGAATGGATTTACTTTTAACTCGGGCAAAACTCAGGCAATTGTTGGACCTACTTTATCTCCCTCGTTTGAATCTCTAGAATCATTTCCACCCCTTTGTATGAAGAATCTCACTATCCACAGAATTCCACAAAAACTATATAGGAATAACGTCTCTTTACCCACCTCCACTCGGATGCTTGACCAACAATTTGAATTTAAAGCTTGAGCTTGCGTTAAACGCCTATGTTCGTTTTATCTTCTTTTTACATAATACCAACACGTAACTCCATACCGACTTAAGGCTGGTCTGCTCCATTTTGCCAAGAGAAGAGAATTCTTTATGGGTAATTTGCTTCACACTAATTTTCAGAACAAAGCCCCTGTGTATCTATTTAAACTTCTTCAATTTGTAGACAGAGACCTTCCAGCACAGTCTAAGCTTTGGAAAATACATAAAATCCTTAAGATTCCTATCCACAGAACGTATCCGCTTTAAAAGTTTATAAAAAGTTTATCAAAAGTTTATAGTAAGAGGTGCCCGGTTATGGAATAAAGTACCATACGATATTAGAAATTCACCTTTCCTGTATCATTTCAAAAATCTCTTTCAAATATTTGTACACTACACCTAACCCAACTCTTAAAATTACTCGCTGGTAAACTCTCACATTTAATTCTCCAAACATTTCATCTTCGAATTACCTTTTGTTTTGATTAATTTTTCTAAATTTTTATTTCTTATACACACTTAATGTTGATTACTATGAATTAATCTCATACCTAATTTGGTACGTATTCTGAAGTCGACTCTATTTATTTATTTTATTTAGCTTATAGATTTAATTATGAGATTTATTAAGTATTCTACCGATCAGTGTTTGCACGTAATGACCTTGTATTATTCTGTTCCTTAGAGGGCTATTTAGCCCTCTAAGGAATAATTTTACTTTCTTTATTAAATTTATCTCAGTGCAATATTTTTTATCTGTATTATAAAGTAAAAGAGGTCCATCATTAACTTGTAAAATCTTCGAAATTAGTCGAATCAGAAAATGAGTTCTATATAAAAAGTCTCTATTAGAACTCATGCTTTGGATTCCCTTTAGACAAATTATCATTTTGAATTCCTTTTCAGCAAGAGAGGATCCTTTTTTTTGCAGTTCTCCTTTGCTGGATCCAAAAATTGGTTTTGACAGAAAACCGAGTTTTTTCTGTGTTAAAAACGATATGGATAACTATATTGACAAATATTACAATCACATTCACAACACCATATACCAACATGAGATTTTGTGCATAAAAATGTAATCCTCTATTTCTTGTTACAGAATTAAGTTCACAGTCCAAGTCTGGGCCTGATGGCGACCCTAATCCTGGTGCTTCTCGTTGTGGATCTTTTGCTTCTTCTTCTCACAGACATTCTCCAGACACGACTCTTTCTCTTGCCTTACCTAATTCTTCTGTCAGATCTCCTCCACCTGCCGAGCCAGCTCTTCGTGTCAGGTCCAGGTCTCCTCCTGCAAGGCGAACTTTTTCTCACGTACTTGGGTTTAAACTTGAAGAACTTCAATTTATTCGACTTATTCCCCACAACAATCCGAGCCGGGTATACGAACTTCGAAGATACATTTTTCCTCCCGATGAACCAATTAAATTGAAAAACAAAAATCATGTCCTTATTCCCATGCCAACGGAAGAACAAATTGTATTATCTACGTCCAGTGGTGACGTATGTGCAATATTGCAAAAATCAGCAAACAGACAAGTGGTTTTTCGTGGAATATATAAACCTGATTCTGATTTTTTTTTGAGGTCAGCACGGGCGAAAATAAATATGGAAAGCGGCGAGGTTGAATTATTGACCACAGACGAACTCGAGGAATGTCCAATAGGCAACAAACGGCCAATCGCAATGTATTTTAAAGTATTACGCGTGTAACCCGCAATACTTTACACCGATAATAAAACAAAATAATAATAAAAGCGCAGGTGTCTATAAAATTTCGTGCTTTGCGCGCTGTCTATGCTTGCGCCACGCTTATACATAGGCCTTTAAAAATTAAATGTCAGAACAGTGACAACTGTAATTTTGTAATTTGAAATTCCCTCTTCAGAATGACCGCTGGGTCGGGAAACCGGAAAATGACAGAGTTTTCGTGCAAAAAATCAGATCTTTGGAAAAATAAAGCTTTCTATGATTTTGAGAATTGAAGAAATATAATCAGTAATTTCCTATGATAGAAAAACATGATTTAGCATGAAAAAAGTTTTGAGTTTATGGAAAATCATTATTTTATCAGCAGTAGTTTTTTAATTGAATTTGTTCTTACTGTCGCTTCTTACCAATTTTTTTTTCAGACTTTGGAAGACTTAAACAATGAAAAATAAAAAGCGCTTGAATTTAAAACTGTACTTCATTCATTCAAAATTTAACAATAATTTATTTGAAAGGCCATACTGAACCTGCTCAATAATAAAACGCCTTTACTGAATTTCAACTCCTATATTATTACTATTTCACTGTTAACCATTCTATTTTCAACCAATTTATTTTTAAATGTTTTAATTAAGATAGAAAACGATTTCTTTTGTTTTATTTAAAAATGTTGATTTGTAAATGAAACTTTAGAATTTTGATGTATAAATAACAATGGAACGTCTATTAGTTTGAAACGATTTAGGATAAAATTAATTTAGCTTTTCACAGTCTACGGTTAAAAAAAATTTGATTCGTTCAATTTTTGTTTGTAACTTAAAATTGCCTAAAGTGCTATAATTTAACAAATTTACAAAATTGTTGATTTGTGTTCCAATTTAGAGCTTTGAATATAATAGCGGAACGTAGATTTATGTCTTTCAACCAGAGCTCTTTGAGCTGTTAAATTAACAAAGTTATGATTGAAAATCTTTTTATTTCAACTTAATTTAATTTGAAATTGTTCAATTGAAAGGTCATCAAAATTACCTATTTGATACATGTCAATTGTTGAGCTTTTGAATTGAAAATTTCTTTTTAAAAATTTTGCTAAGCTTCACTTTTCAAAGTTTTATATACAAAAGAGTTCAGTTTAGCAGTTTAGTTGTATTACTTCAAACGAAAAAATTTTGAGCTTCAGGAGCTTGAATATTTTAATTTCAATCACAATGCAAAAATTTTGTGAAGCAGAAAAAAATGAGGAATTTTTTTCCTCGATTACAACAGCCACACCACATTTGCTAAAGCTCATTCGGATTTTAATTAGTCTATCAATAACACTATGGGTTTGACGATAAATCTCTTTTAATTATTTTCAGATACTCTTTATGAGTCCATGAAATCATTGCGAGCTACAGGAGAAGACAAATTTTTAGAACCTGATACTGTTGTAGAATATTAGGCGACTTGTATTTTTTATATTTAGCGTAAAGATCACGATTACTATCTAGGTCCTCGGACAAATTCAAAACTGACCAATCAATTGCGTTTTGAAGGTTTCAGATTAGCTTCTGTAATACAGATCACAAGCGAGGGATGATATTTATATTCTTCAAACATAGGATATATGCATTTACAAAAATTCATAGCAATGTTAGACAATACTAAGTCCAAGCATCTGAAGTTACCATTCAAAACATCATTACATTGCGTTAAATCATAGAAATCCATAAGTTGTGTCAGTATCGCTGCCCTATTTATATAACGTGAAGTCGTTCATAAATTTAAAGGAACTAAAGTCTCCAAGGATTATAATCTTCTATCCTCAGGACAGCGCAACTGTACAATTACTTCTATTAGTGATTTAAGTATGACATTATTTTGTTACGTGCAAGCGCACATATATTACCTCAATGTAAATTGTCGTGTTATGAACATTAAGTTTAACAAAAACTAATTCAATTTCAATTAACTATACCATATAGTGGTGTACACTGATTTCAGAACTAGGATATTTACAATTAATTGCAATCAACACCCCCTACCCACCTATCAATTTCATCAAGTCGATTTTTTATATTTGCTTATATTGAGCGAGGTTGCTCTGTTGCTGGCCTAACAGCTCTTATCATAGCTGCCGTTTATGAGAGGTTTCGCGAGTTTGGAATATCCAGGGTGATAAAACGATCCACATTTTTGGCAGGCTACATAAACGACATTTGCACAATATCTGCATTTTCGCTCTTCAGGTGGAAGTTTGCTCAAAATATTATCGTTATATGATTTTAGAATTTAAGTGTTGTCATGGTTCGTTTATGTGAACACACGAGACGCCAGCTGATTACACATTACTTCACTTAGAAATCCGAAGTAAGCCTATACGGCACATGTTTCAAGGACAAGGCCACGCAAATTCGATGTGCCTCAAGTTGGTAGATAGGAGAAGAACGAATGAAAGCATTAATTTTTATTTAAGATATGATTGGCTTTAGTGCAATTTCAGTATCTTAGCACTTCATAGGCCATACACAGAGGAAAGAAGCCAGCACTCAGCACTCAGTAATCCGGTTTATAGGAAAATATGCATAGAAATTCTCACTTCAATAGTCACCACACAGTCTAGCCGCACTTAATTTTGGCATTCAGGGTCAAGAAACTTATTTCTTACAAGTCAAAATTAATCATATCTAGGAACACGCAGTAAATGCATACGCCGAATACTTTTTTACCTCTTCAAACATTACTGTAACTTCTCAATTGAGCAGAAAACAAACACGGGAAACAAAATACGTCCATCCGAATCCGCCAATCTATTGATAATTTATATATAAAATTCTTCGAAATTCCTTCTAATTGATTAAAAACCCTTGACATCTTTAAATATGGTCTATATATTAAGAAAAACGTAATTGAATCATACCAGTTGAATTTTCAGCATATCTCTAGCAGTGTGTGTTCAAAAGACGAGTGATTATCCCCTCAGACATAGGTAATAATAATTATAATTTATAATTATAATACTAATAATAAATCGACATAGTAAGCTGTAAGCATCTTAAGTTTCAGAGAATCAACATATTATTAATTACATTAATATTAAAATATTTGTGGTACGAAAATTTCTTTGGGGGTTACTGTGACAGTGATTGAAAATCGACATTAGAGAATGGTGCTTCTGTTTCAAGATAACTTTGTTTTCTCTGAATAATTGTTAAAACCTTAGACCAAAAATATAAAAGGATGAAATCTATGTTTCCAGTTCTGTTGACATATTTTGTATAATTTATATTAGTTTTTTAAAGCCTTAAATAAGCCGCTGCAATAGACACCATAAAACGTGAAAGATTTATGACTCTTATCAAATGTAAATATCTCAGAAGAACAAGCTAAACTGCCACGATCTGAGAGATAATGACTATATTATGTATAATAAAAGCTAATGAAGCACAAGAATATTCTTTAGTTATATTGTCAATCCAATTCTTCCTTAATACATTAATCAGTCTTTCCTCTGGATCGACAATATGAGGATTGTCTGTACTTTAGTGTTATCCTTGACCGTTATCCTCAATTATATTGGTAAATATAAGAATATATATATAATTCTAGGTATTTTTTTTCTTTACGCAAATCAGAATTTTTACGATGTAATCTGTAAGGAGCAATTATACACGTTCCCAACTGTGCACATTCGTGTCCTCACTGACCCATCTGCGTACGTTTAAATTTCAAAGTGCACGGGTGGCAAACACCCTGACTGGAACTGAAAAATATTTGGCCCACCCGGCCATTATTCAAAATCAACCATCCCCAGAAATCACCCCTAGCATCTTTAAGAAAACAATTCCAAAATGTCTCTATGTAAAGAAACCATACAATTTTTATAATAAAAACAGTTACCCAAGTATCCTTAGAAAAACTGTGACTGTTCATAACCACATAATAATATATTATAAAGCCCGCAAAAGCCACCCCTGGCACCATTAACAAAAAAATTACAAAATATCTTCATATGAAACAGTCATTATATCTTACAATTGAAAACAGTTACAAAAGTTACCTTCATAAAACTCAAGGCTGTATTCCCAGCCCTATAATATTATTCAGTTATCCCAAAAATTCAGCCTTAGTACAATTAACGAACCGATTCCTAGCTGCCTTTAGTTAAAACTACCAAAAAGTTTTCGAATTGAAAATAATCATATCATTCACTTTTCCAAGACTCTGATTAGATATCCTTATTCCCAAAGTAATAAAGAAGAAACCACACCTAGCAGATATTCCCGTCTCCATAGTTATAATCGAAACCTCGAAAAACCACCCCTATTACATTTAACGAACACCAACGCCGCTGACGTAGGGGTAGTTTTTGGGGATTGATAAATATTATTTTTAGGTTGAGAATATAACTTTATATATTGTGAAGGCTTCAATAAAATTGTAAAATTAATGATTTAATTTTAATATTTAATGACTGTTTTGTGTCGCGATGCTTGGGATTTTTTTCGTTAAAAGTGATAGGGGTTGCTTTCGGTCATAGTTTATATTTCAAAAAAAGAAGAAAATTAAATTTTAAATAAAAAACAGTTCGGTTCAACGAAAAAAGACGAATTTGTAACAAAATGGGTAAATTCTGTACCAAAGCAGATAAATTTTAAACAAAACAATTGTATTTTGAACAAAAAAAGATTAAAATTTTACCCAAATAGGATACATTTTCAAAGCAAAAAGTTGAATTTTCAATTTAAGAAAAATTCTTCAGTCAAGAGTCAAAAAAATGTTATTGAAAATGTTGAATTTTCAAGTCAAAAAGACGAATTTGCGACAAAAGAGTTAAATCTTCAACAAGAAAATACGAATATTCAACTCTGGAAATATTTTTTTCTTTTGAAAGTGTTTTTATAGGTTCTTCTAATTCTGTCTCCTACTTCTGGGAAATTTAGAAGGTTCTAGGACCAACAAGCAATGTTTTGAAAATTTTTTATTTCAGGTTGGGGCAAAATTCCAATTTTCCTATATTGAGCTGTAAATCTCTATGGCTCTGGAAAATATTTTTTTACCTTTGAAACTGTGTTTTTTTTTAGATTTAGGTAGTTCCAGTATTCGTCGAAACTTAATGATTTTTCCTTAAAAAAGGAGAAATTTCTTCGAAAGCTCAGTTTTTAAATTTCAATGTGCATGTAGAATTGCGTGATTTATTGCATCTAGCATATAGGAATTGACACTCGACAGTTGCTTCTCATGAAAATTCATGACAGGCGATTGACCTTGAGATTCGGATCATTCTGATGCCCAATTTTCTGATCAAATGAAAAATCCGAGGTCTGTATAAAAGCGGTGTATATCATTTTGATCCAAATTCGGGATAAAATTAATAATTTGAAATTTTCTGTGTGTGTGTAAATAAAACGTAAATAAAAATAGAATAATTCTAGCAATAACATGATATAAACGATAGCATAACCACAAGTTTTTTCATGACATGCAGAAATTGATTAAAACTGAGAACGTTGCGACTCAAGTAAAAGTTATCATTTAGAACTAATACTCCAATAAAACTCTTTTGGTTTTATTTTAGTTAGTTGATATCTCATAGATGGCCAGGATTGGGCGCCGACGTTTTTAACTGCAAATGTACCGAAAGATCGCAGAACCATTTGAAATCAATAAATGCTATGAATATTCATACAGATAAATATTGAAAAAAGTTTTTGATTATATTAAAACAGATTAAATTGAATGATAGAAATACCTAACTTCTTGAAATGATTTCATATTAACATATTATTGCAAGTGTATATTATATCATTTTGAATAGGCCCGCGCTTTTCGGTACATGCGCAGTTGAAAAGGTCGAAATTTCAACATAACCTTGAAAACTGTCACATCTCAGCAAGAGAGGTTCCTTTTTGTTGCAGTTCTCCCTTGCTGAAACCAAAAATTGTTTCTAATAGAAACCACCCTTTTTGTGTGTCAAAACCTATGTTGACAACTATATTGATAATTATTACAATCACATTTACAACCCATGATAAATCAAATTAAGATTCTGTACAAAAAAAATGTAATCCTCTTTTTTCTTGTTGCAGAGTTAAGTTCACAGTCCAAGTCTGGGTCTGATGGTGACCCTAATCCTGGTGCTTCTCGTTTTGGATCTTTTGCTTCTTCTTCTGACAGACATTCTCCAGACACGACTCTTTCTCTTGCCTTACCTAATTCTTCTGTCA
>JAABKJ010014547.1:0-10089 GCA_011634705.1 Andricus grossulariae
TTCCAACAGACAGATGATAAGTCTATGAGAGGTTGAATCGAAAGCTTTCCGGTAGTCAATCCAGGCCATTGACAGGATGCGTTGATGAACTGCAGCGTCTTTACAGACACACCTGTTAATTAGCAGATTCTCTCGACAGCCTGCTACACCTTTTTTCGAGCCACGTTGTTCGTACATCTCACGCCACACAGGCCGAATTCTTCGGACAATCTTGTTGTTAACGAAGGCTGTAAAGATCGTATACAGCGTATTCAAACAAGTTAATTGCCTGTAATTCTCTGGGTTGGACAAGTTGCCTTTCTTCGGTACGAGTATAGTGCGTCCTAATGCCAGCCTCTGCAGAATGGGCGTTTCCGAATTTAAATATGAGGTGGATATGTGGGCCAAATGTTGGTGCGTAAAGGTGAACTTCTTTCGCCAGAAGTTCTTTATACCACCTGGTCCTGCAGCGGAAGTTCTTCGTGCCGCTAAGCGCTTTTTTCATCTCCTCGGAGGTGATTGATGGACATTCCTCCTCAGATTTTATGGGGTTGTCGTAAAACTCCTTGAAGTGGATGATAGTGTCAGTATCTTTTTTGGACTCTAGTGTTTTTGGCATCTTGTATACCTCTCTCTAAAAAGTCTACCTCGTTGGGCCTGGGTGGATTTTGGACAGAAACAAGGTGATCTTCAAAAAGGTTTGTACTCGTTTTTCCATTTAAATTAATATTTACAGCACCCTGAAATCTAGGGTGATCGATATTGTTTGCTCTGTACCCCAGAGACACCGTTTAAGACAGCTCGCCCAGGTGCCATTCAGCTTTCGGCACGGTTGTGACCGCTTCGCTTATGGGATATTCCTTCGGGACCATCCCTGGACAATTTTCCGTGACTGCCTATTAATAATTGTAACCATATTTAGCAGAACCCCTTGGTACAGGGATCCTCTATCCGCCACCCGAGGACGCGTTCGGTGGTTGCGGATGGAGGATCCCTATACCAAGGGTCTTGGCTGGATATGGTTACATTTATTAATCAGCATTCGCGGAAAATTGTCCCGGGATGTTCCCAAAGGAATAACTCCTAAGCGAAGGCGTAACAACCGTGCATAAAGCTGAATGACACCTGGGCGAGTTGCCTGAAACGGTGTCTCTGGGATACCGGGCGACCTCTCAGAGTATCCAGCCTTAACCTTGCATGCGGGGCTCCACAAGGACGGGCAAATTCTTTCTCTAGCTTCTCGTGGAAACAACAATAACAACATCAAACCACCAATAAGTTGTAGATGCGGTTCAAAACGATCGAACGCGCAGAGGACCCGACAATCGGTCAGCAAACAGTGCCGATCACCCTAGAGTTTGGGGTGCTGCCAATAATAATTTAAATGGAACCACGACGACGAACCAAGAAACTTCCACATTGAGTGGACGAATCAACTCCAGGATGACGTGCCAAACTGCTACGATGCCAGCATTATCCCTGTTCACAGAGGCTTTATAGCGCGTATGCACACTCTGTGGTGCCAGAAACACCCAGAGCTTCAGCACCTTTCGCATTAGACTTTGCGAAATCAAAACTCCTCCCTTTTGGAAAATGGATATGTACGCGGAGCGCTTTCCCAAACACTGCTCGAACAAGCTGCAGACGAAGATGAGGAAGCGACATTGAGACCAACCGCTGCAAGCGGACACGTTCTGAGATAATAGAGATTTCAGGACAAGGAGGAACATTGTCATACAGGTTCCTCCTAAGCCCCAAGATCTGGCTGAAATAGATGTCTCCATTCGTTAGGATATCTCGGAGGAATCCGGCCTCGGGACCATCAATTGTTTAGTTTATGGGGCTGCGAGAGCATTGGCAGATTCAAATCGAAGGCTCAAACCGACGATGGATCAAAATACCAAAAGACGCTTGTATCAACTAAAAAAGAAGATTGGATGGGCAAGACAGAACGCGTCCCGTATTTAGTGTGTGATTGACTACATCACATCTGGTAGGCCGTTCACAAAAAGGGTTTGAAAGTTCGCTCAAGAACTAAGGATCTTCAACCATACACTGAACAAGTCAAAGCTGCTGACAATCTAGCAGCATATTGTTGACATAATACGGGTGTTATCTGACGCAAGAAAGAGAATATAGAAGAGGAAGAGATAGCAATGTGCGGAGCAAGAGAGGCGGTGCTCACTAACTGCTCAATGACTCGTGAAACACCAGCACTGTAGGGAAAAAGGAGCACTGCGCGTTTACACACAAGCGTCTGGTGCTTAATATTAGGAAATGCTGCACACGCCACTGACTATTTACGTTTGGATGCCTCCAAGATATTCTGGAGGCCAAGGCAAGCAATGCCCGATTCCGAGCTTAACTGGGAGTTTGAGTGTGTGTCAACGCTCTACCCCTTTCCATCGTCTCGTGAGGGGAAAGGCACCCCTATGACTGGTCACATGAATAATGTAAGTTACATACCTTTCCCTTTACATGCACTCAAACTCCGAGTTGAGGACCCTTACTCTATGCCATTCCTAGGACTGCTGGCATCGAGTGGCCTCGGAATGTTGCGATCGGCAGAGGAAGGGAGGCGGTGCTCATAACCTGTTCACAGACACATGCAACGCCAGAAGCTCAGGGACAAAGGGGCTGAATGCGGTTACTCATTCGTGTCTGGTGCATAATATTAGGCAATGGTGACACGCTACTCACTGTTTACGTTTAGATGCTTTTGGGATATGCTGAAGGCCAAGGAAGGAAGTACCCGAGATTGTGCTTAACTCGAAGTTTGAGTGTATCTCGTGAGGGGCGGGAAGGTACGCACGTGACTGCTCACAGGTACAATGTCGGTCAACCCCCTACCCCTTTCCAACGTCTCGTTGGGGGAAGGCGCACCTGCGATTGGTAACATAAGCAATGTAGCTTGCATACCTTCTCTTTTTTAATACTTCGTAAGGGCGGAACGGAACTCCCGTGAATGGTCCCAAGAATAATATTGGTCAACTGTCTACCACTTTCCAACGACTCGTGGGGGGAGGCACCCCTGTGACTATTCACATTAACAATGTAGCTCGCATACCTTCCTTTTTCCAATACTTCGTAAGGGCGGGAATGAACTCCAGTAAATGGTTACGAGAATAATGTTGGTCAACTGACTAGCCTTTTCCAACGTCTTTCGGGAGGAGGCACCCCAGTGACTGGTCAGATCAATAATATAGGTCGCATACCTTCCACATTCCAACATCTCGTGAAGGCCGGGTAGGTACCCCTGAGACTAATCACAGAAATAATGTTGGTCAAGTCCCTACCTCTCTCTCTCTAACATCTCGTTGGGGAAAGGGGGGGAAGGCGCCTGTTCGACTGGTCACGGAAATAATTTAAGACAAACCCCTTCCTAACGTCTCATATGGAGAAAGCACCCCTGTGATTGTTCCCATGAATAATGTAAGTGACCTAACTTTCCCTTTCTCATATCTCTGAGGGATGGGAAAGGATCCCCGTGAATGGTCACGGAAATAATGTTGGTCAGCCACCTACCGCTTTCTGATGTCTCGTAAAGGAAATGCACCCCTGTGATTGGTGACGTGAATATTTTAGGTCATATACCTCACACTTTCAAATATCTCGTGAGGGACAGGAAGGCGTCCCCATGACTGTTCACAGGAAAAATCTTAGTCAACCCTCTACCTCTTTCCAACGCCTCGTAGGGGGAAGGCACGCCCGTTATTGGTCACATGAGTAATGTTGGTCATATATCTTCCCCTTTATAACGTCTCGTGGGGGAAGACATCCCTGTAACTAGTCAAATGAATAACATAGGTCCCATACCTTCAACTTTCCAACATCTCGTGATGGGCGCGAAGGCACCCCCGTGACTGGTCACAGGGATAATATTGGTCAACCCCCTACCCCTTCCCAACTTCTCATGGGGGGCAGGAAGGCATCTTTGTGATTTGTCACAGGAATAGTTTTGTTTGAACCCCTACCCCTTTCCAACGTCTCGTGGGGGGGGGAGGGGTGAGAAGGCGCCTCTGTGACATGTCACAGAAATAATTTTGGTCAAACCCCTACCCATTTCCATCATCTCGTGAGACTCATACCCTTGCCAACCTCACCCCGTACACTAGCCGACTTTAGCCCATATACTAGCTGGTTTTACCCCGCAGCCTGACCGACTATACCCCGCTTCACAGCCGACTTTACCCCGCACCCTACCCGACCTCACACCGTACCCTAGCTGACTTTACTCCGTACCCTATGAGGCTTTATCTTACTTCATAGCCGTATTGACCTCGCACCCTAGTTGACTTTATTCTGTTCCATAACCGACTTCATCCCGCTCCATGGCTGAATTTTTCCCTTACCGGGCGGTTTTCAAGACATTCAGGGGTTGAACAGCATAATTTTCCAAATTTTTTCCCGTAAACAAAAGTTTATTAACACTAGTTGGAAGTAAGTAGACGAGTAAAAAATTGTTAGAAGCAAAAAAAGCTTTCAATATTTTTTACAGCTTTATAAAAACAAGTGGTGTTTTGTATCCCTGTATACGATTTTCGGCCAGAATTGCTTATCGCATATTTAGTAACTCAACAACCCCTACTCATCGGCAGAGATACAAAGAAATTGGGGTCTGACGCCAACCTAACGCCCCTTGTAAGTTATAAGCAGGTGATTTTATGAAAGACTCTATTAATCTCCATTTTAGGTCCGGTTTGTGAACTGTAGTGTGGGCATAAGCATTGGCCACAACACTCCCGTTAGTTTTTAAACGATAAGCTAAATTCTCCTTTATATAGCTTTTAATTTTCCGTCTCGACATATTATCATAGCATTTATGTTCAGTGGTTGGAACTAAACTGGTGTTAACTTTTTTGTATATTATGTTGTTTTGTAACAATTTTTTCAAATGTTTCATTGTAGTCATCTTTATTAACTGCTAGTGAAATATTACCTTCATTTGCTTTACAAAATAGTAAATCTTTGTGATCATTTTGAAGTTTTGTAACCGTTCCAGAGACTTTATTAGAATTATAAAATTTATTTATTTTAGTGTGATTTGAAATTAAATCTGTGACTACTTTTCTAACATTTGCTTTTTCATTTTCTTCTTCAACATTTTTTATACATTCTTCGATGTTTGACAAACTTTTTTTAAAATTAAAATTCATCTTTAACTTTGCGCATGCGCGACTTTGCCTTTCGGCGACGTTTTTCCGATGCTAAAATACAAAAAAGCAAGTGCAAAATTTAATCCTATCTTGATGTGCGCAATGTTCACAGCTACAAGTGTTAGACCGGACATTGACGCTGAAATTTTGGAGGGGACATTTGAGCCTTTAATTGGCAATTAATTTTGGGCGTACTGCAAGTTTGACATAATACATCGTTAACTTCTTCGGCCCAAAATACTCGTTAATTTCTGTGAGCATAGAAAAGTGTGCTTCAAGAAGCTTTGAAGTAAAGTACGATGAAGGAGCGGACATTTTTTCGACAAATTCAAAATTTTGGTCATTCGAATGTGCGAAAATTCAAAAATTTGGAAAGCACATATTTTGTATCGAAATGGTGTCTTTCTGACGCCTCAGTCTAACAAAAAATCAAAGGATTCCTAACCTTGTTAGATGCGCTCACTTTCCACACATGCAGATGTTGGAGGGTTCATTTGAATCTTAAAAACGATGACACGAATTACGGACATTTTTCTTGACTCCAAAGTCGAAGCACAATCTCCAATTCATAATATTGGAATAGCCTATAATGGCATGATTTACAGTACTGGCATGATTTTTCTCAAAATTTTCAGACATTGTGCATAAGAGCTGTGAGCATGCAACGCATTCAAGTTGACTTGTAAGTCTAGGATTACCTACAAAAGCACAGTGACAGAAAAATTACACTTTCCTTCGAGACGCCCATATGTGAACTTTTTGAAAAACGTAAATGCACCTGTCGGTACAACAGCACTTTAGTCTTTAGAGCTATTTTCTTTCCAAACTATGGAATGTAGGGACGTAGAATAACAACGTGACAATTTGAATAACTCGCTATAATCCAGTATCAAAACGTTTGAATATATTTTGCTCTTTAAACTTCTAGACAGGATGACTTCCAGAAACCAATGACGTCATTTGATGTATTGTCCGTAAATTCTGAGCGGAATGACAAGAAAGTAGGAAGGAAGGAAGAAAGGGAAAATAAAAGGAGGAGAGATAAGCGAGTCTTGTGAGAGCGGAAAGTGCGCAAAGTAGATATCTTGAACCTGAAGGAACTTAGCGATCGTCGTCGGAGATTTATGCTTTCGGCGTGAAATCACACTTTTAAATCACTGACTATCGAGAGGCATTTAAGTGATGACGATAGAAGGGAAGAACGGGCAGACAAGAAGTGGAAACGAAGAGAAGAAGAAAGGCACTACATATTCATTTTTATTAACCGACATTTCTTCGATAATAAAATCCTGGACAATCTTCATAGAATCTTTGTGAAACACGCGGTATAGAGATCGTTTGACTCCCCTTCTCGCCCCGATACTCTCTTTCCGACTATAGGGTTGGATATAAAACCTGATGGCCGATAACAACCACGAGCGCCCCAGTACCGCCACTGTATCCGACACAAAAGCTGTGAGTGGTTTTCGTTTTATTGGAACCATACACGGATACAGATAGGGGCGATATATACCCAAGATCTAAGACGATGGCTACAGAGAGAAGTCTCCACGAAGCTGGAGTGGGATACTGATGGTCTGACAATATGCGATCTCCCTCGACTCAGTGAATTTCTTATCCGTCCAAGACAGTGGAACGGGCGGAGGATAGTCATATCGAAGGCGAAGAGGTTAAAGAAATTACCTCTCTCATTTGCGCAACCAGAGACGGAAGTAAATGTACTGGTAAAAACGACCGTCTATCAAACCCATTTTTATCCCTGCTTTCAACTCCCTTTTACGGATAAATTCAATTTCCTATACACCACACGCAGGTATACACTATATATACGTATATGAAATACTCCAATTCAACTCGCTCCATCCCTATTATATTTCAAGTTTTACTTATCCTACTTCAATGAAATATTCTTCACGGTATAGTTTCTCGGGGTGTGAACAAATTTCAAAACGTCAGTGGAATTGAGTTTTTGAGTTTAATAGCTTTCAAGTAATAAGTTATGTATAAATCATTTCATTTTTTCAAACAAATGGGCCCTAAATTCGCCAAAAGTCACAAATATTTTGAAAAATCTCAACAGCAACACAAACCAACAGCTACATCAAATATCCCGTGATGGACAGGGTAAACAAAGTTCTTAAATAAAAATATTAATAATTGCTTTACGAGTTTTACAATGCATATTTCGACGCTTTCATTCCATATAAGTATATGTGCTGACAGCGCCTTGTATGAGACCATAATTATGTAATATGTGCTGAGTATGAGTACAAATATCTACATTTTTGGCGCTTTCGAGTTATTATTTTATTCTCATAGAATACACTTTTCTCCACCGTTTTCTTAAATATTAGACAATTCTATGATATAATAAGGGAGCAAAAACGAAAATATAAATGAGTCTTTTTTAGTTAATTTTAGTGCATTATTGGTCTATGTGCACTCTGAAATAAGGTCGACAAGCCACAAAAAATAAATATGCTTAAGAAACAATTAGAATATTTGGCGGAAACGAAAGTTATTTCAAAATATAATATCAAAAATTTCACACATATGATTTGTTTTAAGAATTACAATTGAAACGTAATTGTCAAAAAGAATTATGTGGTCTTGTCATTAAATATAAAATGTCGTTTTTTAATGCAATATTGGCAATCGTGTATGTGTGGATGGTATGTCGTCTACATCCATATGGCGTTTAGAGTTTATGTTCACGATGTTCTAAGTCGGTCGATCATTCTGTTTTTTGATAGTTTATTAATACATAGTAATTTAGTGTATCAAGAATCAAATCGCATATAGTTTCATAGATGGTGCTGTCAGCATGTTTATTCATATTGAATGGAGGCGTCGATTTAATGAAGTTTCGCACCTTTCTTTGCCCTTTTGCGGAAAAATCACGAGAAAAGATTGTGAATCACGTAAAGTTTTCGTATGTATACGTGTCGTGAAAAGAAGATAAATAGATCACATTTATAAAAAGTTTTGGAGCATGACTTTGGTAAACTCTTTTACTGCCCTAAAATGAAGATCAAGTTCGTTAGCCAGCCATTTTGGATAAAAAAATTTAAAAAGTTAGAGCTTTTTCAAAATTTTTAAAACCACTTTAGTACAATTTGAAAATTCTATGTATGGCTCTTCGTAGTATTCAACAAGATGAACAACTTATCCTGACAACTTTTTTTGATCGAAAACAAATTTCCAGAGTTATAGCGTTTACTAAATTCAAAAAAACAAACGAAAATTTTAAGCCAAACAACGCACTATATAAAAAAGTCACTAGGAGAAAAACATTGCTTTTTAAACACACTATAAGATTGTCTGAAAAACTTTTAAAATTTTCTTGAAAAATGAAATATTTAAATTCTGATCGAACAGAAAAATAATGAAAAATCGAAAATTCCATTTTGCGGTCAAACTATACAAGATACGAAAAAAGATAAATAGACAAAAATTGTGCATTCGAAAAATTTCCACAAATCTGTTGATAATCACTTTTTGATTGGACGCGTAGTTTTTGCTTTATTCGGAAAAAACATATTAAATAGGACGCGTATTTTTTGTTTTTAATCTCAAAAATAACACATTTTTTGGAAAAAGGACACAAGCTACAATAAAATTTTATTTAACACAAATTTTCGCCTAAATTACATCTACAAATTGGCTCGAAACCAGTTTACGCTAGGATGCGTATTTTTAGTTTGAATTGTAAAAAATAACATTGCAAATAAACAAATTAAACTTATGGAAAAATGACTTTTCGTTTTTCTCCTTTGATTTAGGAGCTAGATCAGCAGGAACAGCTTTACCTTAATTTGTTTTCTTCTTTTTGTTACTTTGGCCGTATTTCATCTGGGCGGGTATGATCATTGTTGGTAAACTATATGACGCTAATGCATCTTGATCAACTACTGAAAAACGTATGTCTAAGAAGGATATACAAGAATAACTTGTTGCTGAGACTTAATATTCGCAATGCAGTAAACAAATTTTATTCTTCTTAACTAGTGGTATTTTTTCTACGTCAAGCACAGGAACTTGATCATCCACTGCTTTCAAGTTTCTTGTGGTTTGCAGCAAATTCAAAATCCGATGGCAAATAGATCTTCAATTATCCTGGAATAGAGTGGTTTTTCCAGAATGTAGTTGATCAAAATCAAATGTTAACAATAATAATAATAAAAAAATGTTAGTTACGGGCTCGTAATAATATGCAATACGTATTTTACATACAAAAAATATATTTGTATTTATAGACCCTTATTCCCCAAAATTGTTCTTCACTCGCAAAAATTGCCGAATAAATCCCTCCACAGAATCGTCCATTGCTCCTATACGCCTGTTGGGTAGCTACGACGGCGCCACCAATTTGGGACTATTGGGAAGAAATTTGAATTTCAATTAAATATTAAAGAAAAATCTCATAGTAAGCAATTAATTTTAAACCGAAGATTAACATTTTTGAATAAATGAATTGATATTCACTGCTTTCTTTTATAAACATTACCCCAATAACTTCGAGATATCCAATAGTTCGCGTGTCAGATGGCGCTGTTGTTGAAGTCACAGAGGTATCCTACAGGCGTATTCTATACGAAAGAGTAGCTGTAATTCTCCATTTTATCTCATTTCGGCACTTCAATACCTACAATTGATGATATTAAGGAAGTCTGGACAGAGCCTGTTTGTGAGCATTCCATACCTGACCATAATTACCATAGTAACCATTGCACCTGAGGCTCTATTGTACTGAGTCTCCTGATGAGCAGATGCCCCTTCTCGCTCACTGACAATAGAGAAGAATGAAATATTTCGATTTCATGCATAAACGATACCTACACGTACCTAAGAGATAAATGCGAGCAATGAAAAACTATCCCGAGTCAAAGTTTTAAATATCGTTTTAATTTCCTTATACTCTACATTACTAGTATTCGATAGCGTAGAGAAATTG
>JAABKJ010014548.1:0-10089 GCA_011634705.1 Andricus grossulariae
CATTATGCTTTTAGAAAGTACTATGGGCATATCGGAAACTTCCGACTCAAAAATATACACACATTATACTGAATGTGCGAACAGGTATGACGAAATTAATTTATCCTATTTCTATAAATAGGCCTGAATTAGGGCACTAAGGAACTTTTATTTGGCCCTGATTAATTATACTTTTTAAAAAACAATTCTGGATTTTTATTTTTATTATAAATTTAGGATAAGATCAATCTTTCTTAGTTATGCCAGTAAGAGGCTATGTTACAATTTGAGGAGGGGTTGGTTGAAAATGTAATAATATATTTGAATCGTCTTTTTGGTTAAAAAATTCTTAAATTTGTTCAGAAAATGAAACAACTTGGTTCAAAATTAATCAAAGGATTTTAACAAATGCGTTACGTGGATGCACAATACAGCACATTCTGTAAGCAATGGACATAATATACGTAAATTTAGAACTGAATTTTAACTAATACCGTATCGAAATACCCTACTTTTTAACACTATTTTAGATAATTTCCAAGAAAAAAATGAAATTGGAAAAACCTGATGAAGTTGAAAAGGGTAGAAATGTGACTCTATTATAAAAATTCATATAAAAATACAAATAATAAAGAATAATATATGGTTAATTAGCTGGTGTATTTTCAGATGGAATTTCAAATCAAAGAAAAGTATTTTTGGACATACTTTTAGACCTGCATGATAAACAGAAATTTTCTGAACAAGACATTTGTGACGAAGTAAACTTAATGATAGCGGCGGTAATTATACTTAGTGCTTTTTAAGTAAATTTCTAATTTCTAAACTCATACAAAAAATATAACTTAATTACCATTGAACATTTTTATGTAATTATAGGCGTATGGCACTGTGTCAATTACCCTTCAGTATATAATGTTGGTATTGGCATCCTATCCTGATGCACAGGTAAGGTAATCAATTTTAAACCGAAATTCTTACGAACTAAACAATTTTTAATTTTTACAAGTATCATCGTTATGAATACCACCCAAAAGAAAATATACAAAATTCAAAATGAATCTGATTGTGTTTAGGAAAAATTATATGAGGAGTTGATTCATGTTTACGGTGAGGTAATTCCATGAAATGTTTCTGTTACGAGTGATGACTTAAAACAAATGAAATATACAGAAAAAGTGATTCAGGAATCATTGAGTTGGATATCGTTGAATTTGCTATAGACCTTTTTTAAACAAATGTCTAATTATTTATCAAAACGATCATTTTATTTTCAGGAGGCCTCACATTGCCCAAAGGTGCCGGGGCTGGGTGTTTTATAATAAAGATTCATCACGACGAAAAATACTGGCCTGATCCTCTAAAATTTGATCCTGATAGATTTCTTCCTGAAGAACTAGCGAAACGGAATCCAAACTGCTATATGCCCTTTAGTAGTCGACCAAGAAACTGCATAGGTTTATATTTTAATAAAATTCAGGAGAAAAAATGCATTTTTTAAATCAGGGTAATGATTTACTAATGAAATATGATATTTTTTTTTTGTTATTAGGTTATGCATATGCCATGATGAAGATGAAGACAACTGTAGCCAGAATGGTTCTTAAATATATTATAAAAAAGAAACACATCCAACCCATCATAAATATTAAACGAACGATGGACTTCTTATCTCATCATGTTGAACCAATTACGATAGAAATTGTGAAAACGTTACCAAATAATCTAATAAATAAACTTTTTCCAACTTACAAGTAGAAAATGGGCCACTTTTCAAAGATATGTGTCGAATGTATTCATCATAAAATTATATGGAAGCCACTTTTTTTGTACGCTATGACAGGGTCTGAAATTTTCACATAAAACGTCATTCATATTTCTTTTTACTATATTTTTCATTCAGTTTCTAAAGTATGACTACCTAACCATGCTCAACCCTCTCCTTAAATAATTAAAAAAAAACACACACATTTTTCACGAAAACAATATACTGGATGACGATTCCATCAACTTATAATTGATATTTGTTATAAATTTATAACATGTCCAGCGTGCTCCCAGATCTTCGAAATGATTGCAAAATAAATTAAAAATCCTTCGCATCGCACGTATTAGAGGTACAGTCATCATGTTGTTGCCTCCATATTGCCTATCACGTGACGCTGTGACGTCATGATTTCAGATCGGAATAAGTACAATGGAAAAGATAACATCTCTAAAAATAAAAAATAAATCATTTTTTTATTTTTCAGTCGTGATCATGGAACCAACTGTTCCTCTGGACTAGAAATAGACCCACAAATTTTGATATATTTTTAATAGAATATTTAGAGGTTGTTCAAAGCACTTTTATGTCAAAATCGGTGTTTTCATGAGTTTTGCATTTTTCATCCACAGATATGTTATGTGTTTAAATATCTTTTCTACATGGAATTGTTGGTGAATCTATAGTCAATAAATGTGTTTTTTCATTTTTTTAAATATTTGGTGTCTGTACAGGTCATAACAGTTGTAATTTATAAGGAACGTTTAGATATAAGAGCACGTTTATACCCCTAATCATGTTTTATATGGATCGTCAAAATTCTGGGATACTCTATATATGCCAGGGAAAAAATATATTATCGAGGTGAGCTTGAAAAATTAAAAATGAAGCTGTGAAAAATGAACAAAAATTTTAAATGTTCATGTTTCCGTGTAATAACAATTATAGTATTTTGTATGTTACAATTCTTTCTCGAGAGCTCATCTTTGATCCACAGTCCTATACCTAGAATGTAAATTTACAATTAGTAATCAATGTCATCATATTAATTACTAAATATGTTATCATGAGCGGAATGTAGCGATATTTATGATTATCAAAATAGGCTGTGCGTATAGCCTTCTTTTGTTATAGTTTGTTCAGCCTAGTAACATAATTGTGCGTTAAATAATCGTTCATTTACGATTCTAGAAGCTAATAAAAATGCAATTACGTGTATGTGCTGTAAATTTAATTTTTCGAATCCTGTTTCCGAATCATGGAAATTTAGAATGTACTTGGATTTCACGGAATTCAGAGAAATAATTTTTTTACAGAATACAAGGAATATCAGGGAATCTGCAAAATATGTATATATGTATGTATCATTTTTATCAATTTAAATTTAAAAATATTCCACATTTTCAAGTTAAAAAATTAAATCATTTTTAGTTTTTACCCTTTTTACTGTTAATAAGTATTGGAAAAAAGGAGAGAAATTTCAAAGAAAGAAAATTTTTATCAAATATATTATATACTATTATTATATATTATTATATTATTATATGTTCCCAAAATTTTTGCAATATAAGATCCTTAACTTTTCATCAAAGATCTCATTCTATTGAAATAATTCTAGTTCTTGAATCGGAAACAATTATTTTTCCCATTCATATTTAAAAGTGTAGATACAATACATATTCAAAATATCGGAAGATGACGGTTAAATTACTTAAAGCCATGAGTAAGATGTTCTTTTAAATTATGTAGAATGCAAATTCTTGGGGTCGATAACTTCGATTTTTGTTCAGTTAAAACTAGTTTCCACGAAATTTGGTTTTGTAGATAGAAAATTCAAACTTTACATACATATTCATATGTTCCTAAGTCCCTTTCTATTTCAACAATATGATTAGTATAAATTCGCATGATCATAGCCATCTAACTTATTTCAAAGATTTCTCATTTCAATATTATTACGTATTGCGTGCTGTTTTATTCAAAGAATCATTTTTTTTAATTCAAACAAAATTGGGATCCAAATAAAAACTGGTAGTTTTATTGAAAAATATGTGGATACAAAAATCTTTAGATCTATTTTTTTTAATTAATTTTATTGTAGCAAATTAAACTACTTGATTCAAAGTTGAAGATTTTACTATTTTTATTAAACTTCGTCCTTTTCTGTAGAAAATTATTCTTTTTGGTTGCAAATGCATGATTTTGTTTAAAATTCAACTATCCTGTTGAAACTTAATCTTCTTTGTGAAAAATAGACAAATTTCTCAAAAAGTATCTTTTTTGGTTCAAAACTCAACTGTTTTATTGAGAATTCGTCTTTTCATTCTAGGATTCAACTACTTTTTTGAAAATCTGTCTTTTTGGTTAAATTAAACTCTTCTTGATTTAACACTTGAATATTTTTGGATACATCATTTTGGTTAAAAATTCTTCTCTTTGGTTGAAGATTTAACTATTTTTATAAAACTTCTCTTTTCAGCTATTACATTTTCGATTGTAAATTAATGTTTTATAGTTGAAAATCAACTATTTGGTCGAAAATTAATGTGTACTTTGTTCAGAATTCATTCTTTTGTTTAAGATGCACATTTTCAGTTGGAAATTTATTTCCTTGGTCGAAAATTGATAAAAATTTAGGTAAAAAATAATGCTCTTGGTTTAGGATTCATCATTTGAGTTGGAAATTCATCTCTTTGGTGAATATTTTAACTATTTGATTGAAAACTCGTTCATTTTTCATTAAAAAGTAATCTTTTTAAGTTGAAAATTGAACTATTTAATTAAAAATTTTATTTAGTTGAAAATTTATGTATCGAATATTGTAGAGAAATTTCAGGGAAAGAAAATGTTTATCAGTGATATGTAATTTTGAAACTCAATTATTTATTTCTATACGTATAATTCGATATTTTTATGATAAAAAATTCAAAATGAAATTGTAACTAATTAACCAAATTAGAGTGAAATATTCCAAATATTTCGTAGCAATAACCTAAGCTTTGACACATGAATCGATAAATTTCCAAATTAAATACCTATATAATTGTGAAACTTAACCATTAATATAATTGGATATAATTCTATATTTCACTTATATGAAGAATATACAAAATTCTCACTAATTAAATAAATCATGGTAAAAATATTTCCCATAATTTTGCGATTAAAAATCCCTAACTTTTTACAAACGACGTAATTCTATTAAAATAATTATGATTCTAGTTTGAAAAAAATTATTTTTTCCAGTTCATGTTCAAAAGTGTACATGAATATTCAAAATAACCAAAGATGATTCTTCTGAGAATTATGTTACTGAGCCACGATTAAAATGATTTTTTAAATTATATGAGTCCAATACAAGGTCTTTGGGTCTTCACCAAAGTGAGCGGTAAAATAACCTTTGACTAGTTAAAACTATATTTTATGGAAAACTAGTTAGCTCAAATATTCTTGGTAGTAACTTCGCTTTTTGATGAGTTAAAACTAGTTTTCACTAAATTTGGGTTGTGTAGATAAAAAATACAATTATTACATTATTCCTGAGTCGCTTTCCATTTTCAAAGTATAATTAGTATAAATTCGCACGATCCTAGCCCTCAAATTTTTTTCAAAGATTTTTCACGTAAAAATTATTACATATTGCGCACCGACGCGGTACCCATTGCGATCATTCCCAGTGGGCATACTTAATTAGGCCGATTTTTGCAATTTTTTTTCGTTAAGGGCGTTCGTTTTTATTTTTTGAAATTTGGTCCCGGGTTTTCAAAGACACATTTTTAAACCGTTCTTAATGGGCAGCCTGAATTTTCGCGATTTTTAAACATATTTTTCGTTAAGGGTGTTTGATCTTTTTGGCCCCAAAAGAGTTCCTCATCTACAATTTTTTTTAATATTTGGTTCTAAGTGTCCAAAGACACATTTTAGGACCACTGTCAATGGTTATACTCAATTAGAGCGGTTTTTGCGAATTGTACTCATTAAGAGTGTTTCCTTTTTTTTGGCCCTAAAAATTTTCCTCGTCTACATTTTCTTTTATTTTTCTATATGTTGTTCGGGGTGTTCAAGGTCACATTCTAAGACTGGTCTCAATTATCGCATTCAATTAGCTTGATTTTTCGTTAAGTTGGTTTTGGTTTATTGGCCCCAAAAGTTTTCCTCATCTAAAATTTTTCTAAATTTGTTGATATTGGGTTTCAGGTGTCCAAAGGCACATTTTGAGACTAGTCTCAATGGGCACACTCAATAAGCGCAATTTTTGCGAATATTTTTCGTTGCGGTTGTTTTTGTTTTGTTTTTGGCCCCAAAAGTTTTATTCATTCTAAATTTTTTTAAATTTGTTGATATTAGGTTCCAGGTGTCCATAGGCACATTTTAAGACCATTCTAAGTGGGTACACTCAATAAGCGCGATTATTGCGAATATTTTTCGTTACGGTTGTTTTTGTTTTTTCAGCCCCAAAAGTTTTCCTCATCTAAATTTGTTTTCATTTGTTGATATAAGGCTGGAGGTGTCCAAATACACGTTTTGAGATCACTCTCAATGGGCACACTCAATAAACGCGATTTTTACGAATATTTTTCGTCACGGTTGTTTTTGTTTTTTCGCCACCAAAAGTTTTCCTCATCTAATTTTTTTTTAATTGGTTGATATTAGCTTCCAGGTATCCAAAGGCACATTTTGAGACCAGTATCAATGGGCACACTCAATAAACGCAAATTTTGCGAATATTTTTCCTTACGGTTGTTTTTGTTTTTTTACCACCAAAAGTTTTCCTCATCTAAAATTTTGTTTTATTCGTTGATATTAGGTTCGAGGTGTCCAAAGGGACATTTTGAGACCAGTCCCAATAAGCATTCTCAATAAGCGCGATTATTGCAAATATTTTTCGTTACGGTTTTTTTTGTTTTTTTGGCCACAAATGTTTTCCTCATCTAAAATTTTTTTTTAATCGGCTGATATTAGGTTCCAGGTGTTCAAAGGCAAATTTTGAGACCAGTCTCAATAGGCACACTCAATAAGCGCGATTCTTGCGAATATTTTTCCTAACGGTTGTTTTTGTTTTTTTTTTGCCCCAAAAGTTTTCCTCGTCTAAAATTTGTTTAGTTTGTTGATATTAGGTTCGAGGTGTCCAAAGCGCATTTCTAGACCAGTCTCAATGGGCACACCCAATAAGCGCGATTTTTGCGAATATTTTTCGTTACGGTTGTTTTTATTTTTTTGGCACCAAAAGTTTTCCTTATCTAGAATTTTTTAAATTTTTTTATATGTGATTTGGGTTTGTTTAAAGACACATTTCAATGGGTCTCAATGGGCACACTCAATTAGGGCGATTTTTGAGAATTTGCTTCGTTAAAATTTTTTTTCTTGTTTTGGCCCCAAAAGATTTCCTCATCTAAAATTTTGTTTATTTTTTGATATGTTTTTCGGGGTGTCCAAAGTCACATTTCAAGACTGGTTTCAATCAGCACACTCAATTAGGACGAATGGAACTTAATATTCTGCGTAAGGGTGGGTTGAAGCCCTTGGGGGTTCTTAGAATGATAATTAATACAAAATTCATCGTTGCAGACTTAGCGCAGGATTTAAAGCTGCTGAATGCAAAAATATAAAAAAAAGTCAAGAAAGGAAAAACGTTGTTTTTCAAACACGCTTTATTATTTTTATAACAACTTTTTGAATTTTTCCAAAAAGCAAAAATTCAAATTTTGATAACACAAAAAAATACTGAAAAATTATAAATTCCATTTTGCGGTCAAACTATGCAATATATGAAAAAATATAAAAGACCAAAAATTGTGCATATAAAAAAGATCTACACATTTTATATCGATCACTTTCTGATAGAATGCATAGTTTTTGTTTTATTCGTAAAAAATAGCATTAATAATAGAAAAATTAAATCTTTGGAAAATCGACGCAAGCTACTCAAAAAGATGAATAGACAAAATTTGTGCATTCAAAAAAGATCTACAAATTTTTAAGCAATCACTTTTCAACAGAATATGTAGTTTTTGTTTCAATCATAGAAAATGAAATTAAAAAAAAAATTAATTTTTGGACAAACGACACAAGCTATGAACAAAATTAATGTTCAAAAGTTGCTCACACAAAAAAGAGCTATACAAATTTGTCATAAATAATTTGTTTAATAAAGCTTCGTTTTTATTTTAATGGTAAAAAATCGCAATAAAAGTAAAAAAATTAAATTTTTGGAAAAACCACACATTGGACGAAAAAAATGGATAGCCAAAAGGTGTTCAGCCAAAAATGATCGAAAAATTTTTTATAAACTTTTGGTATAAAATTTTCTTAAAACCACTTTAAGCTAGGATGCATATTTTTGGTTCAAATCGTAAAAAATATTATTGAAAATAAATAAATTAAATATATGAAAAAACGACACAAGTTGCAATAAAATGTTTGAAAACAATTTTTTTTTTCTTATAGCATGCGCACTTTTTACATTCTCATCAGAGAAGGTATTAGATTTGTGTAAAATTTTACGACCTTTTTTTTTTTTAAATGTCCACATTTTGAGACCTTCTCAACACATGTGGGTGTGTATATGTATGTCGATTTTTGTATTGTTAGCACGATAACATTTGAAAGAATTGACAGATTGGATAACGCTTTTGTATAATCTTTAAGTGTCCTATAATGAATGTCAAGTTCCTTAGCCAGCCATTTTGGATACAAATTCAAAAAGTGAGCACTTTTTCAAAATTTTTAAGACCACTTTTTTCAAATTTAAAAATTTGATGTACGGATGTTTCTAGTACTCAAAAATAGAAACAATTCATCCAGAAGACTTTTTTTTATGAAACAAAAATTACTGGAGTTATTACATTTACAAAATTCCAAAAAACAAATGAAAATTTTTACCTCTTGAACACCCTACGATATTGTAATGAGACTTTTTTACATTTTTTCGAGAAATCGAAAATTCCAATTTTTATCGCACAAAAAAAAATGAAAAATAAAAAATTCCATTTTGCTGTCAAACTATACAAGATGCGAAAAAAGAAGAATATACAAAAACTGTGAACTCAAAAAAGATCTACAAATTTGTTATGAATCACTTTTTGATGTAACGCGTAGTTTTTGTTTCATTTGTGAAAAACTGATTTAGGAATAAAATAAATTTTTGGCAAGGTAAGAAAAAAGATCAATAGACCAAAGTTGATCATATAATGTTGAAAATTTCGCATTTTTGATAAAATCGAGCGCGAAGCACGAGGTGCGTGATGAGAATTTATTCGTTAAAGCCGAAGGAGCTTTAGCAAAAGAGAATTCACAATCACCACATTACAGTTGTCGATGATTTGACCTTTAATTTTAATCTTAATTATTCTCTCTTTTTTGGTTGAATTCAGTTATTTTTTATTTGAAATCAAAGCCTTTTTGGATTGAAATATCAACTATTACAGGCTTCGTCGAGAATTCATCTCTGTTGATTCAAAATTAATTTCTTTGTAGAAAATTCAACAATTTTGTTGAAAAAATAATTTTTTTCTTGGTTTAGAATTCATCATTTGAGTGAAAAATTAATTTCTTTGGTTGAAAATTCGTTCATTTTTGGTGGAAGATCAATTCTTTAACTGAAAATACAAGTATTGAGTTTTTGGTAGAAGACTGATCTTTTTAATTGAAAATTCAACTATTTGGTTGAAAATTTTTCTTTTTTTATTGAATATTCACGTGAGTTTATAGTTAAGACGGAGTAATGCAATATAATATAATGTAATCCAGAGTGATCCTATGCAATCCGGAGTAAACTTTGGTAATCTAGAGTAATTTTTTATATAGGAGTAATCCATGGTAATCCGAAATAATCCAGGGTAATCGACCTTCACTGGACCACATTTTAAGAGCTGTTTCCCCCTTGTAGAAATGTGAACATAATCTTGCAGCTGACAAAATATTTGAGTCAAAAGCCTAATATGTTAAATGTGTTTGAAATATTTCATACTATTGGGCGAGTGCTTAGTATTGTCATTTCTATAAATAAATAAAATTCATACTAAAATCGTATTCTTTGCCGGAATTTCCAGTATTCATTCATATAAGTCTTATATAACGCCTTTTCCGACGTATAGCTAGTGGGGCTTCACTACGGTTTCTATAGTTTGGACTTTGTATATAAAGAAACACGATGAGCAAAAAATTCCAGTTTTCTTTTAAAACGCGTGTAAAAAAGATCCTTTTTACCTTAATTTTAGAAAAGCACATTTCAAAATACTGCTAGTTCTTGAAGTTTTCTAAAAGTTCAGCAATAATCAATGATAAGCTCTCTTCAGTGTTTAAAAATTATTAGTTCTTCAGATTATTCAAAATGTTGACCGCAA
>JAABKJ010014549.1:0-10089 GCA_011634705.1 Andricus grossulariae
AACCGAGCAATTCACGCCTACCCCGAAAGGGAAACGGCTTAATGATAATAATAATAATAATAATAATAATAATAATAATAAGCGCATGACGCCATTTGCGATTATTTCTCGAACCATCTCGAAATTACTCGAAACAATTTGAAACTATTGTTGTCCGAAAACCCGCGTTCATGATTGGATGAAACTGTCGTTCCTTTGTCCCGTTTAAAATAAAAAGTTTGCAAACTTCAGGTTTACGAGAAATTTAAGGTTATCTAAATAATATATTCAATACTAATAATAGTCAATGGAACAAAGCATCCAGCACTTTGATAAACCAAACCTTATGTGTAGATATTTCAATATTTCTAAAAAATGAAGCTTTTCAAGAATTTTAAGATGCTTCAAAAGAATTAAACAAATTCTCAAAATTCGTGAGAAAATTTAAACTGCTTTTTTATTTAAAAAAATAAATGTTAAGCGAAATTGACACAAATTTCAAAACATTTTAAATTGTTTCTTGAAATTTCGAAAAAGAATGTGGACGATTTTAAAGTCAAAATGTTCAGTTTATCAAGGTTACAAAGTTTTATAAAAAATTTGATCAACTTTCACAGACATTTAGAGGTTTTAAAAATATTCAAAATTAATTTAAAACTTGAAGACATTTCAAAGGAGTTAGAAAAAACGTAAATTTTTGAATATTTGAAAACGAAAACTTTGAAGCTTCTTAAAAATTTTTAAAGGTTTCACGATGGTATAAATTTCTTGAAATTCCTAGGAAAATTTAAACTGATTTTTTATTTTGAAAAATAAATTCTAAATGAAAATTGACAAAGATTTCAAAATATTTTAAATTATTTATTGAAATTTCTAAAAAGAATATAGACGATTTTAAAGCCAAATTTTTCGATTAGCAAGGTTACAAAGTATTATAAAAAATTCATGGTGAGTTTAAAACATATTTAGAAGTTTCAAAAAGATTCTAAATTAATTTGAACCTTAAAAAGATGTTTAAGAAGATAAAAAATGTACAGTTTTGAATGTTTTAAAATAAAACTTTTAAATCTTTTATGCATTTTGAAAAGTTTCACGATAATAACTCATTTTTTATTTTCAAAAATTAATTTTTAGGGAATATTTAAAAAGAGTTTAAAACATTTCAAAAGATTTCAAAAATCATTTGAAAAGATTTCCAAAAATTTCAAACAAAATATAAATTTTGAAAGATTTCGAAAAATGTTTGAAACCATTTTAAAACTTTGTACCAATGTTGAAAAAAATCTGAAAAATTTGAGGCCAGTTTTTTTAATCTTAAAAGATTTTTCAAAATTTTAGGAATTATTCGAGACACTTTAAAATAAAATTTTTCCAAAAGTTCTAAATAGCTTTTAAACTGACTTGAATTTTTTCTAAAATATTGCAAAATCCTGTAAAATAAAAAAAATTATACTTTTACAGAATTTTAAGAAAAATTGTGCAAAAATTCGAATAATTTTAAAAGATATTTAGACGGTTTAAAAGTTTTGGAAATGGTTAAAAAAATAAATTGAAATTTGAAAAGATTTACAAACATTCAAAACAAATTGTAAATTTTTGAATATTTCAAAAAAAATTTCGAAACTTTTTAAGAAGTTTGAAAGGCTTCAAGAAAATAAAAAACTTTTCTGGAGAATCATGGGAGAAATTTTTTGTTATTTTGAAAAAATAATTTTTACAGAAAATTTGAAAAGGTTTTAAAGCATTGGAAAGTATTGCTACAAATGTCGAAAAAAATTTAGAAGATTTGAAGGCAACTTTTTTAATTTTCAAAGATTTTTCAACATTTTAGGAATAATTCGAGTCAATTTAGAAGATATTTATTTTTAAAACTTCTGAAAGTCCTACATATCTTTCAAACTAACTCCAGTTTTTCGTAAAATTTTGCAAAATCCTGTCAAATAAAATACTTTTCCGACGTCTCTGAAATCTTCAAAATCCTTTTCGAACTTTCTCAAAAATCTTACGAAAATGATATTTCTATAACCTTACAAACAAATGAACAAATAAACCTGAATAAGAAATATTTATCGAAATTTTTATTTTGTATTAAAAACCATTTATCCCCTCATATTATAATTTGGGTGATATTTTTTTTTCTTTATTGGCTGAAAAACTTTTTTTGGTTAAAAATTGAACTATTTGGTTAAAAATTTGTCTTTCTCGTTTGAAAATTAATCTGGTTTGTTTGAAAATTCCAGCATTTTATTGAAAATTCGTCTTTGTCGGGTAAAAATGCAACTGAATGAAAATTAATCTTTTTTGGTCGAGGATTCAACTACTTTATTAAAAATTCATTGTTTTTTCTTAAAGATTCGTAATTTTATTAAAAAATTCATCTCCTTGGTTGAGAATGTCTCTGTTTTGTTTAAAATTAGTTCTTTTTGGTAGAAAATTCATATATTTCGTTAAAAATTCATATTTCTGTGTTAAAAAATTTAACTGTTTTGAAGAAAATTCGTCTCTTTTTTGAAAAATGTCATCTTTTTTTGATGAAAATGCGACTGGTAAAAACGATCTTTTTTTTTTTGGTTGAGGATTCAGCTATTTTGTTAAAAATACGTCTTTTTTGGCATGACTTCAACTGTTGTTTTTTTTATTAAAAATCTAAGTCTTTTTTGGTTTAAATATCATTTATGTTATATAAATAATATATTCATAATTTAATAATAATTATTAATGGAACCATGAAAAATATGTTTTTCATGGACTTGATTATAATTTAATACTTCATTTTAAACATGTAAATTAACCGATGTAAAGTATATAAACTACACATATATATGTTATTTATGGAAATAGTTTAAATCTCGAAACTTAAATATTTGAGTGAATTTCGACAATAATTTTTAGATACCGAAGAGACTTTTTTTTATTTTAAGTAGATATCTAAAGAAATATTTAACTTTTCGAAAATTCCCGTTACTAGATAAACTACTTCAAATTTTCCAAAAGGAGAAATAAATTAAACATTTAAACAGTTAAAAAATAAATTAATTGTAATTAAATAAAATTAAACATCTCTTTCCAAATTTTTCAAAACATGCATGAGCGCGCGTAGCGCGCTTTTGCTGCTTATCCATCCAATTATTAAAAAGCGCATGGCGCCTTTTCCGATTAATACTCGAAAATGTCTCGAAACTACTCGAAACAATTTGAAAGTACTTTTGTCGGGAAACCCGCGTTCATAATTCGATGAAGCTGTCGTTCCTTTTTTCCGTTCGAAATAAAAAGTCTGCAAACTTCAGGTTTACGAGAAATGTAAGGTTATCTTAAAACTATGATAATTATTTCTAATAAATCAATTAAACTAAGGTCTCCAGCAATTTCGAATACAAAATTTAATTTTGTCAGTTCATAAACTCGATTAAAGTTAAAAACTACATTTTCAATATTTAAACCAACCTATAAAGTTTATACACTACATTTGATTTAAAATTAAATATTCTAAAATATTAGCGAGAAATATTATAAACTTTTAAAGATTTTTAAAAAGTAGGAAGTTTTAGCTCAAAATTTGTTTTCAATATTTCTTAGAGGCTAAAAATTCTTTTCAGTTATAATTAAGTAGATATCTAAAAAAAAACTTTTTTCTCTACTATTTCAATTGAAAAATCTGGAAATAATGTGAAAATTTTCCACGAAATTTTTAAAATAAAACGGTTTTAGACTTATTTTAATTTTTAAGCGAAAATTCAGATAACTGGATAAAATATTTCAAATAAAAAATTAACTTTTAACAAAGGAGTATGACTTTCAACCAAGTAGTTTTATTGTTAACAAAAAGTTGAACTTTCAACTAAAATTATGAATATTTAACTGGAATTCTTACACTTTTTAAAAAAAAGTGGAATTATCAACCAAAAGAAAAATTTTAAATCCAATGGTTGAATTTCGAACTGAAAACGACAAATTTTCAATCAAGAATTGAATGGTTAATTTTCCCATTTAAAAAATTAATTTTCAATCAAAGATGCGCATTTTTAATTTAAAATTATGGAATATTTAATTGATATAGTTATATTTTAAGATAAAAAAAAAAGAATTTTCAACCAAGAAGATTAAGTTCTACCAAAAAAGATGAATTTTCATAAAAATACAAGGATTTTCAACTAAAAAAGATAAATTTCCAACAACAAAAGAAAGTAATGTTGAAAGCAATAGTTACATTTTTAAACAAAGTGATTAATTTTCACTAAAATGATGAATCTTCAACTGAAATAGTTAACTTTTAAACCTAAAGTTCAAAAAAATAATCATTTTTAACAACAAAAATTTCAACAAAATAGTTCAAGTTTCATCTGAAATAGTAAAATTTTCTGTAAAGAAAATTAATTTTCAATCAAAAAGAATCCCAATTTTCAACAAAATACATGTCTCACTTCGCAACTGAAGCGATGAATTTTGAATTAAAATTATCAATCTAAAACCAAAAAGAATGTTGACAATCTCACTATTTTGTTAAAAATCCGTCTTTTTTTCTAATGTCATCCTTTTTTTGTTCGTGCAACTGGTAACATTTTTTGTTTTGTTTGGTTGAGGATTCAGCTATTTTGTTAGAAATTTGAAAATACTGACGAGTTTGTTACATTCGCTTTATTGTGAAAAATATGTTTGTCATAAACTTGGTTAAATTTAATACTACATTTCCAGTATTTTAATTAACCGATGTAAAGTATATACACTATACATACATATATATGTTATTTATGAAAATAGTTTAAATCTTGAAAATTAAATATTTGAGCATATTAGCGATGAATTCTTTTCAATTTTTATAGATTTTTAAAAACAAGAAAGTTTCAGCTCAACAAACTTTCATAATAACTTGCAGAGAACGAGGAGATTTTTTTTAATTTAAAGCAGATATCTAAAAAAGTACTTTTTTCTCTACTAATTAAATTGCAAAATTTGAAAATAATGTGAGAATTTTCTTCGCAAATTTTAAAATGAAAATTTTTTTAACTAATTTTAATATTTTAACTTTCCGAAAATTCCAGTTATTGGATAATCTATTTCAAATTTTCCAAAAGAAAAATTAAATTAAACATTTCCACTAAGAATTTTAGTTTCAGTTGAAGGGCAGTGGCAAAGAATGTCACATTTGTGTGAATAATAAAACTGACAAAAATGTAAGATTTATTAATAAAAAATGTTATTACTTAACCAAAGCCAGACATATTCAGCAGAATTAAAATTTTTGTTAAGTAACTTTATTGTCAAATATCAGTCAAAAGTTTTATTTTTACAACAGGCGAAAAATTCCCATTTTTCAATATTTTCATTGCATTACATAAATTGAAATAATTCTTTTTGACAACCAAAAATTAGCCCCTGAGCTTATTTTTTGCTTAAATCCAAAATTGGACCTCCTTTTTTACTTTTTGATCCTGTGATATGACAAATTTCATATTAAAATCAAAATATTTTCGGAGATCAATATGTCTTAAAGAGATAAAAATTGTTCAAAAATTGCTGTTTTGAAGTTTGGTATTTCGTTTCAACTAAGTTGAATTTGGTGCTCGTTATTCAAAAGCGCTTAAAATTTGGAAGAACTTGGTAAATTCAACTTTCTTTACAAAAAATGTCATTAATTTCAAGCCTACGTTGTTATGACATTTTTTAAGTTTAAAAAAGCTGAACTTTTTAAATAATGTATTCACCATTTAATCAGTAAGTTTACGATTAATTTAGTTTTTTGGTAAGAAAATGAAATTAAATATTACAAAATTTAAATTTAGCGGTATCGAGTAATCAAATTTGCAATATCAGGGTTGCTACAAAATCCGAATTTCGAAATACCTTAATTTTTCTTGACTTTTCCCTGACCAATTTTGCATTTTCCCTGACCGTTCAAGATTTTTCTTTTATATATAAAAATAACCTTACACCTAGGAGTCTTAGGAGCTCAATAATGTTAATGTGAAAAAATGCTGTTTCTAAATAAGCATTAAACACTTTTAGGTTTTAGTAACAACAGTCATACAGAATTTTATAAGGGGTCAGCCACAAATTACGTAAGACACACGTAAAATAATTAATTTTCAACTAAGAAAAAGTGAATTTTTAACAGAATAGTTAAACTTTCATTCAAAGTGATGAATGTTCTATAGAAAAAAATAATTCTCAATAAAAAGTATGATAGTTGATATTTCCATGAAAAAATAATTTAATTATAAATCAAAAATAGTCGAATTAAACTAAAAAATACTCATTTTCAACAAATATTTCAACCCTCAAACAAAAAAGGCCAATTTTCAAACCAAAAAGAGGAATTTTCAACAAAAGAGAGTTGAGTTTTCAACCAAGAATGATTTTTCAGTTAATAAAGAAAAAAAATCTCATCCAAAATTATGAGTTTTTAAGCCAAGAAGGCGAATTTTTGACAAAAAACTTGAAACACTATACAACAAAATTCTAGATGAAGCAGATCCAAAACTGTTTTTCCTTTCTTCGGTTGATTATGTGACACTTACATAAATTATTGGAGCATCTCTAATATCTTAAAGGCTTCAATTGAAAATTGTTGTTAATCTTTTTAATCATTTTTTTTTAATTGCGTTTTTAAAAATAACATATCACATTTGTTTTTTGACTCAGACATGTGTATCGACTCTTTGAGAAAGACCCGCAGTGTTGTCGAAACATTGAGGCTTTAAAAAATATATGTTTTTTACATGATTTTTTTCGGATGCTTTTATTTTGACTTCATCATTGACCGCGAGACCGAATATATTTGATGAAATTTGCTAAAATACTTATTCAAAAAAGTTTAATTTATAAGCTAAAAATGTACATTTTCTACAAAAATAATTGAATTATCAACCCAAGAAAGACAATTTTTCAACAAAATAAGTGAATTTAAAACTAAAAACGGTAAAACTGAAATTTTTTCAACTGAAACAAAAAGACATGCCATTATTAACTTATTACCGAAAAAAATATTGTTTCATGATCTGCAAGAATAGCTAAAAAAGGCAAAAATCTTGATTTCGATATGCCAGCAAAAATTAAAAAAAAAAAAATTTTCATGATATCTAAATAATTGCATGTTTCTTTGGCTTAACGGTTTTGTTATTTCTAGTTTTATATTATTTTTCACTAACAAAAACTCTACTTAAAAAAAAATTCGCCATAATTTTTTGGCCCATAGAAAATTGGTAAAAAAATAGGTGGAAAATTGAAACTTTTACTAGTGTATAAGCCTCGCTTTCATTAATGAATATTTCTATGAAAATATATCTCTTAAAGTAATAAAATTAATGTTTCATACTTACGACAGGGGTCACTGTGTGTCAACAACTGGATATCGTTTGCTTTGGTAAATTCTTGCAAAACAGGAGGAACAACACAACAAGTCGCCAAATTAATCTGTATAATGTTTGGCTTGATCTAAAATAATTTTAAAAAAAGTATTTAAATTCCGCTGCTATTTTCACCTTATATCTATACTTTTCTTTAAAGTTTGAATAATGAAATTTCTTTACATTCGCAGCTTTAAAGAATTGTATGAAAACTTCCGTGTCTACATCGCTGAGGCCGACGCTCAAAATTTTTCCGGCTTCTTTATATTCCTCGATAACACTCCATAGAGATTGCAAAGAATTCAGGATATCGTCTCCACCTTCAGCTTTTTTATAAGCTATCACCAGCGACTCTATTGCATCGGTGTTCAGAACTCTAAGAACTGCAAAAAGAAAAAAATTCCGTTGCATTAACAGGGTGTCGACTCAAATCCTGGAAACTTATTCCCTGAAAATTTCAGGTTTTTCCAGGTATCTCAAGTTTTTTCCTCTTATAATTTTTGATATTACGGAGCCATACAAATATTTGGCATTTTTTAAAACAACCGACTTAGAATATGTATATAGTTTCACGAATTTATCATAAATAATGTTTTTTCTCGGTTTCTAGGTATTAAATTAATATGCTTAATTTAGAAAATGTTGACAGCTTATATTACAAGATATTCTTACATGTGTTGGCACCATCGATTAATTAAATCATTAAATAATACTAAAAACATAATTAATCATATTTTGAATTTGTCCCTGAAGTCATAAGTGCATATTTAGGTAAAATTAATGTGAGTACTATATTAAATTCAATTTAAAACAATTGAAATTCCTAACTTTTTAAGTGAAAATATTGAATTTTCAACAAGATAGATGAATTTTTATCGAAATAGTTGAATTTTCAACCAAAAAGATTAATTTTCTACCAAAAAAGACGACTTATCAACAAAATACATAAATTCTCAACCAAATAGTTGAATTTTTAACTAAAAAGGATCAATTTTCAACAAAAAATGTTATAGTTTTTTCATTAAAAAAATAATAATTTTCAGTTAACACAATGAATTTTCAACCAAACTGATAAATCTTCAACTGGAATAGTTGAAGTTTTAACCAAAAAATTAATTTTCAACAAAATACATGAATTCTTAACTCAAAAATATAAATTCTGAACCAAAAATTGAATAGTTCAATTTTCAGGCAAGAAAATTAATGTTCAACCAAAGAGATGAATTTTCAACTAAAATTATGGGAATATTCAACTGGAATAGTTAAATTTTTAGTAAAAGAATAATAATTTTCAATGGTAAAAAAAAATAATTTTCAAACAAATAATTACATTTTCAAACAAAGTGATGCATTTTCAACTAAAATTATGGATCTTCAAGTAAAATAATGAAATATTCAATTGCGATAGAATTTTAAACTAAAATGATGAATCTGCAACTGGAATAGTTGAATTTTCAACAAAAAAAATGAATTTTCAACAAAGTACATGAATACTCAACTCAAAAATATAAATTGTCAACAAAAAATTCAGCAGTTCAATTTTCAGATATAAAAATTAATGTTCAACCAAAGAGATGAATTTTCAACTTAAATGATGGGAATATTTAACTGCAATAGTTACATTTTTAGTCATAAAATAATAATTTTCAATGCCAAAAAAAATAAACTAATTTTCAAAAAAATAATTACATTTTCAAACAAAGTGATAAGTTTGCAACTAAAATGATGAATCTTCAACTGGAATAGTTGAATCACAGATTCCAAGAGATGAGAAAATTTAAATTATGGACAAAAAATTTGAAGAAATTAGTTTGCAACATGTATAGATTGTAGGTAATAATAAACAAATTGTCGGTACCAGTAACCAATAATTACCGGTACCGACAAATTTTGAACAAAATGTAGAGTTTTGAGGATTTGAAATAAAATTTTGAAACTTTCCAAGGATTTTGAACGTTTTAAAGCAATGTTTTTTTTTCTTAAGATTCCAGGGAAATTTTCAAAAAAGAATTAAGAAGATTTCAAAGCAAAATTTTTCAATTTTGCAAGATTTGAAAATTTTAGAAAAAAAATCGAATAAGTTTAAGATATATTTAGAAGTTTTGAAAGGATGCAAAAATAACTGTACTTAAAACAAAATGTAGATTTTTGAAGATTTCTAACCAAGAATTTAGAAGTTTGTAAAGAATTTTGAAATTTTTCAAGAGAATAAAAAAATTTTCTCAACATTTTTCGGAAAATTTTGAATAATGTTTAAGTTACAACATTTATTTTAGGAGAATATTTTTTAAAAATTCAAAACCCGACGCTCGAAAACGCGTAAAAGTATTGTCCGATCGTTTCGAAAAAGAAAATTTTCAAAATCGAAACGTAAATTTTTTGAAAATTTAAAATTGTAGAGAATAAGGATATGAAACTTTTTCCTAATAGAATTTTTGTTGGCAAACATTTATTTTTAATAATAAAAACGAAATATTGAGAAAAAGTTGTTCCCTGATTTAATTATGTTTTAAAACTTAAATCGTTCTAGCTTGGCCAGATATTATATGAAATGAGCTCGTATTTGCACGACATATTTAAAATACTCTAGCGATGCCTACAAATTCACGAAAATGTTAACAATCGCTAATTGTTTAATAACGTTTAATTGCAAAATGAGGTCAATGGATAATTGGGTTTTCTTGGTTTCACCGGTCAAAAGTATCTAGGTAACTTCGACTTTCAAACAACTTCCAGTGAGTGATTTGTTCAGCAATGTTGAATGAAG
>JAABKJ010014550.1:0-10089 GCA_011634705.1 Andricus grossulariae
TAATTAATCAATGGATTTTCGCTTCCTTCATATTTTTTTATTCAGTCGTATTTCAAAGGTTAAAAATTCGAAATACAATTCGGGGAAGTGAGAGAAGGTAGAGTTGGGGAAGTGAGGGGAATGGAATTGAACGTTTCATCTCTTCCACTCTCGTGTCATCTTTTCTACTCTCTTCACATCTTCTTTACTCGCTTTTTATATTGCCTTAGACTCTTCTACTCTTGTCTCGTCTCTTATACGCTCTTCTCATCTCTTCTCTTCTTCTCTTGTCTAGTCTAGTCTCATATCGTCTCTCCTCATTTCTTCGACTCTTTTCTCATCTCTTCCACTCTCGTCGCGTCTCTTCTAGTCTCGCCCAGTTTCAACTTTTCTACTCTCGTCTCTTCTACTCTCCTCTTATCTTGTCTTTAGTCTTGTATAGTTTCGTCTCGTCTACTTTCGTCTCTCCTGCGCGTGTCTCATCTACTCTCGCCTTGTTTTTTCGACTCTGGACGATTTTGATCTCACCGAATTATTCAAACTTACGCAACTGCTTTCCATATATTAAAATCAAACTCTCAAAAGTAATAAAAAAATACGACTTACAAAGAGAATCTGCACCCTTCGGAATTTTGTTTCGATTCATACTCGATTTTCGATTCATCTCGTCTCCGCTCGTTTCTTTGACTCTTCTCTAGTCTCTTCTACTCTCGTCTCGTCGTATCTCTTCTAGTATCATCTCTTCTAGTCTCGTCCAGTTTTGACTTTTCTACTGTCGTCTCTTCTACGCTCTTCTCATCTCCTCTTTTCTACCCTTGTCTTATCTAGTCTCATCTTGTCTCATCGCATTTCTCCTCTCGTCACTTATACGATCGTCTCGTCGCGTCTCTTCTACTATCGTCTCGTCTCTTCTGCGCTATTTTCATCTCTTTTCATTTACTCCTGTTTCGTTTATTCGACTCTTCTTCTGTTTTATACTCGTATCTCATTGCGTGCGTCTCTTTTAGTTCAAACTTTTCTAGTCTCGTCTAGATTCGTGACTTCTACTCTCTTCTCATCTCTTCTCTTCTATTGTTGTCTCTTCTACTCTCGTCTAGTCTAGATTCATCTAGATTCATACCCTCGTCTTATCTAGTCTCATCTCGTCTCTCCTCGTTTTTTCGACTCTTCTCTCGTCTCTTCTACTCTTGTCTCGTCACGTCTCTTCTAGTATCATCTCTTCTAGTCTCGTCCAGTTTTGACTTTTCTACTCTCGTCTCTTCTACGCTCTTCTCATCTCGTCTGTTCTATCCTCGTCTTATCTAGTTCCATCTCTTCTTATCTCATCTCTCCTCTCCTTACTTCTACTCTCGTCTTGTCGCGTCTCTTCTAGTCTCGTCTAGTTTCGTCTCTTCTACTCACGTGTCGTCGTGTCTCTTTTTAGTCTCTTATAGTTCGGCTCTTCTACTCTCGTCTCGTCTCTTCTGCGCTCTTCTCATCTGTTTTCATTTTCTCCTGTTTCGTCTCTTCGACTCTCCTCCTGTTTTCTACTCTCAAATCGTCGCGTGCCTCTCTTCCAGTTTCGTCTTTCTAGTCTCTTTTTGACTTTCCTCTCGTCTCAGCGACTATCGCCTCGTCTCGTCTCTCCTCGTCTCTCCAACTCTTTTCTCGTCTCGTCGGCTCTCGCTTCATCGCGTCTCTTCTAGTATCATCTCTTCTAGTCTCGTCTAGTTTTGACTCTTCTACTGTCGTCTCTTCTACACTCTTCTAATCTCCTCTCTTCTACTTTCGTCTTTTCAAGTCTCATACCATCTCTCTTCGACTCTTCTCTCGTCTAGTCGCATCTCTTCTAGTTTCATCACTTCTACTCTCGTCTAGTCTAACCTCATTTTGTCTCTTCGACTCTCCTCTCGTCTCTTCTACTTGCGTCTCTTCTAGTTTCATCTTTTCTCGTCTCGTCTAGTTTCGACTCGTTTACTCCCGTCTAGTCTTATCTCGTTTCTTCTTGTCTTTTCAACTCTCATCTCGTCTTGTCGACTCTACTCGTCGCGTTTCTTTTAGTATCACAACTTCTTGTCTAGTCTCGTTTCGACTTTTCTAGTCTCGCCTTGTCTCGATCTTTCTGCTCTCGTATCACCTCTTCTACGATCTTCTTATATGTTCTCTTATATTATCGTCTTGTCTAGTCTCATCTCGTCTCGCCTCGTCTCTTCATCTCTCCTCTCCTCTCGTCTCTTATACTTTCGTCTCGTCGCGCCTTGCTTAGTCTCGTACAGTTTCGACTCTTCTACTCCCGTCTCATCGCGTCTCTTTAGTCTAGTATAGTTTCGTCTATTCTACTCTCGTCTCGTCTCTTCTACGCTTGTCTCATCTACTCTCGTCTGGTTCCTTGGTCTTTCCTCCCGTTTTCTACTCTTATCTCATCGCGTGCGTCTTTACTCTCTTGTCATCTCTTCTCTTGGACTCTCCTCTGGTCTCATCGATTCTCATTTCGTCGCGCCTCTTCTAGTATCATCTCTTCTAGTCTCGTCCAGTTTCGATTCTTGTACGCTCGTCTCTTCTACGATCATCTCATCTCTTCCGCTCCCGTCGTGTATAGTCTCATCTCGTCTCTCTTCGTCTCTTCGACACTCCTCTCGTCTTATCGAATCTCGTCTCGTCGCGTTTCTTCTCTAGAATGATACTAGAATGATACTAGAATGATACTAGTATCATCTCTTCAAGTCTCGCCTTGTTTTGATTATTCTACTCTCGTCTCGTCTCTTCTTTCTACGCGCTTCTCGTAGGGTCTCTTCTACTTTCGTCTTGTCTAGTCTCAACTAGTCTCGCCTCGTCTATTTGTCTCTCCTCTCGTCTCTTTTACTCTTGTCTTGTCGTGTCTCTTCTAGTCTCATATAGTTTCGGCTCTTCTACTCTCGTCTCGTCTCTTCTACGCTCTTCTCATCTCATTTCATCTACTCTCTCCTTTACGAATCTCCTTCAGTTTTCCCTTTTTATCTCGTCACGTCTCTTCTAGTTTCATCTCTTCTACTCTCGTGTCATCGCTTCTAGTATCTTCTCATCCCGTCTTTTCTAGTCTTGTCTCTTCTATTCTCATCTAGTCTAGATTCATCTCGTTTCGCCTTGTCTCTCCTACTGTCGTCCCGCCTCTTCTATTATCGTCTCTTCTAGTCTCGTCTCTTCTACGATCTTCTCATCTCATCGCTTCTACTCCCGTGTTGTCTAGTCTCATCTTGTATCTCTTCGTCTTTTCGACACTCCTCTCGTCTCATCCACTCTCGTCTCGTCGCGTTTCTTCTAGTATCATCTCTTCAAACCTCGCCTTGTTTTGATTCTTCTACTCTCGTCTCGTCTCTTCTACGCGCTTCTCGTAGGGTCTCTTCTACTCTTGTCTTGTCTAGTATCAACTCGTCTCGCCTTGTTTCTTTGTCTCTTCTCTCGTCTCTTCTATTTTTGTCTCGTCGCGTCTCTTCTAGTCTCGTATAGTTTCGGCTCTTCTACTCTCGTCTCGTCTCTTCTACGCTCTTCTCATCTCATTTAATCTACTCTCTCCTTTACGAATCTCCTTCAGTTTTCCCTTTTTATCTCGTCACGTCTCTCCTAGTTTCATATCTTCTACTCTCGTGTCATCACTTTCACTATCTTCTCATCTCGTCTCTTCTAGTCTTGTCTGTTCTATTCTCATCTAGTCTAGATACATCTCGTTTCGCCTTGTCTCTCCTACTGTCGTCCCGCCTCTTCTAGTATCGTCTCTTCTACTGTCGCCTCGTCTCTTCTGCGCTATTCTCATATCGTCTCATCTACACTCTTCTCGTCTCTTCGAATCTCCTTCCGTTTTCTACTCTCATCTCGTCGCGTCTCTTCTAGTTTCGTCTCTCCCAGTCTCGTCTCTTGTACTGTCGACTCGTCTCGTCTTTTCTCATGGGAAAAAAGTACGGTAAAATAAGTTCTGTAATTTAAAAAAAATCGGTGTGATCGACGATTGTCTCTTATGAATCCAACAAAAAGTCAAACCTTGATACAAATAAAAAATTTTAATCAGACATTGTACAGAAAAAGGGCGCTTCTTCTCGTAGACAAAATATTTTCTTGATTAAATCAACAGCACTGGATGCAAGATTTGGGCGGAGCGAAACGCGATGGTCGTCTTGTCAGCGTTTCTAGGATGTTTCACAAAATTGACGACTGCAAGAGAGTTTTGGCTCCCTTGGGGAATTTCTCGAGATTTTAAAGCCGCAGAAGATATCCAGTGCAATCGTTAAGGGGAAACTTTTGGCAAAGTGCTGTGTCTCCATGACAGCAAAAGAGGGAGGTATGAGGGAACAGAGGGTGTTGAATTGTGGAGTAACAGAGTACCAGAAATATAGTTGCGAAGGGGGGTGGGTGGGGGGAGAAGGGGGATCTCTTTCCGGTCGCTGGAAAAACGTGCCGATAAATCTTGCGAAATAGCTGTGGAAGGGAATGAAAAGCCACATGAACAAAAAGCCGCTGGATTCACAGTTATCAGAACTCTGCTGCATCATGCACTGGATAAGGTTCAAAGTCTGTCAACAAATGAAATGCTTCTAGACATTGTTATGAAAACTGGTATTTTTTAAAATAAAATATTCGGTTTCACACATGTTTGAACACATTTCTGGAAAAGAGTCAATAACAAGGCTTAGCAACGATAAAAAAATCAGAGCCTATTATCATGACCTTTTAAAAAATAGCCTTGCCTTTAAAAGATGACAGCTGCTTCCAGAATGCAGATAAAAATATTTTTTTGAAACCGTTGAAAATGTTTTAAAATTCAGGCCATTGGTAGAACTTACAGCCTTCTTGTTGAAAAATCACAACTGTTTGGTTCAAAATTATTATTATTATTATATTTTTTTTGCTTGAGAATTCAATTATTCTGTTCAAAATTCGTCCTTTTTTGTTAAGTTCAACTGCTATCGTTTTACTTTCTAATCTTTCGTGATGGAAATATCAACAATTACGTTTTTTGTTGAACATTCATTTTTTTTGTTAAAAAGTGAACTGCTTAGTTGAGAGAGCAGCTAATTTGTTAAAAGTCATATTTTTGGTTGATGATTTATCATTTTAGTTAGAAGATTTTTTCAAATTTAACTATTTTGTTGAAAATTATTATTATTTTTTTTTCCACTAAAAATTAAAATATTCCATGTTTAGGTAAAAATGTTTCTTGTTCAGCTAAAAATTTAAATATTTGAATGAATATTTATGTATTTTGTTGAAAATTAATCTTCATAGTTAGAAAATTTATCTTTTCTGATAGAAATTGAGGCTTCATGATTAAAAATCATTTGTTTAGTTGCAAACTTATCTATTTTATTCAAACACTAATTTTATTAGGTTGAAAATTTAATTTATGGGATTGAAAATTAATTTTTTTCACTTAAAATTTAACTTTTCTATTGATTGTTTAAAATTCACTTCTTTGAATGAAAATTGGACTATTTTGTAAAAAATTCATTTTTTTCATGGTTAGAAATTTATTTTTTCATCTGAAAATTCAACTATTCTATTTTTTATTGAAAATTTATTCTTCAATTTAATAAAAAAATTCATTTCTTTGGTTGAAAGTTTACCTATTTTTTTGAAGATTCGTTTCTTTCAGATGAAAATTAATTTTTTAAACCGAAAATGTAATTATTCTATTTTTTGTTTGACATTAATCTTTTTTAATGGAAAATTCATATACTTTCATGCATTTTTTTTTCTTTAAAAAAATCATTTTTCGGGTGGAAAATTAGTGTTTTAATTGCAAATTTATCTTTTTCAGTTGAAATTTCAAGTAATTTATTGAAAATTCCGGTAATTCAAATATTTGGATTCAAATGGATGTCTTTTGTTAAAAATTAATTTTCTTTAGGTGGAAAAATAATCTTTTTTGATAGAAACCTAATATTTTCAGTTAAGCAGCATCTGTTTAGTCGAAAATTAATTTTATTTGATAAAAAATTTATTTTTCACTGAAAAGTCTAACTATTCTATTTTTAATTCAAAATTTATTTCTGTAGTTGAAAATTTACCTATTTTGTTATAAATTCGTTTCTTTTAGATGAAAATTAATCTTGTTAACCGAAAATGTAATTATTCTATTTTTAGTTGAAAATTTATCTTTTTTAATTCATAATTCATGTATTTTGATGAAAATTTGTCTTTTTTTTATAAACAATTTATCTTTTGTGTTTGAAATTTGTTTTTTTTTTTCATTAAAAATTTATCTGCTTCAGTTAAAAATTCCGGTATTTTTTTCAAATATCGTCTTTTGTCGTATAGTATTAATCTTTTCAGTAAATAATTTATATTTTTGGTGGAAAATTGATTTATTTGGTTAAGAATTTTGTTGTTGTTGAAACCTAAATTTTGTTATTTTCAGTTAAGAATTTATTTATGTGGTTTAAAATTCAACTACTTTATTGAAAATTCGTTTTTTGTTAACAATTCATATTTTCTAATCTAAAATTCATGTATTTTGTTGAAAAATTGTGTTTTTGGTAGAGAAATTTTCTTCTGGTTTGAATATTCAACTATCTTTAAACTGTTTTTTAAATTGATTTTTTTTTTGTAAATTGAAAATTCATGTATTTTGTTAAAGATTTATTTTTTTCTTGGTAGAAAATTAATATTTTTGTTTGGATTTTTTTTTTCCTTGAAGTTTTTTTTCTAATTGACAATGTAAGTATTCCATTTGTATTCAAATATTTATCTTTTTTAGTTGAAAATTCGTTTGTTTGGTTGAATTTTTTTTTTGAAAACTTGTCTTTTTTTCTTCAAAATTAATCTTTGTGTTTGAAAATTCATCATTTTGGTAAAAAAATTATATTATTTGTTTTTGAAAGTTGATCTATTTTTTTTAAATTCGTTTCTTTCAGTTAAAAATTAATTGTCCAATTTCAAGTGTAACTATTACATTTTAGTTGAATAGCAATTATTTTTTATTGAAAATTCTTGTATTTTATTGAAAATCGGTCGTCGTTGATAAAAAATTTATTTAAAAATTTAATATTGAAAATTTATTTTTCTAACTAAATCTATAACTATTCTATTGTTTGTTGAAAATTTATATTTTTCAAATTGGAAATTCATGTTTTTAATTGGAAATTTTTCATTTATGGGATGAAATTCATCCCTTGGGTTGAAAATTCAAAAATTCTTTTAAAAATGAATTTTCTTGATGAAGATTCATTATTGTAGTAAATAAAGTTATTTCTTTGATTGGAAATTCAACTATTTTCTTGAAAATTCGTTTCTTTATTGGTTGAAAATTTATTTCTCTAATTGAAAATTCAAGTGTTGTATTTTTTTTCAAAATGTATCTTTTTCAATAAAAGATTAATGTATTTTGTTGAAATCTCGTTTTCCTTAAATTTCATGTATTTTGTTGAAGATTTGTCCTTTTTGGTAAAAAATTCATCATTTGAGTTGAATTATTTGTTGTTTTCTTAAATTCATTTTTCTAACTGAAGATATAACTATTCAATTTTTTGTTGACAATTTATCTTTTTTAATTATAAACTAATTTGGTTGAAAACTTAAGTATTTTGTTGAAAATTCGTTTTTTTTGTTGTTGTTAAACATTTGCTTTCTCAGCTCAAAAGGTAACTATTCTATTTTTGGTTGAAAATTTATATTTTTTAATTGATAATTCATGCACTTTGTTGAAAATTTAATTACTTGGTTGAATATTGATGTATTTTGTTAAAAATTCATCTTTTTTTTGATAGAAAATGGACCTTTTTTATAGAAATTTAATCTTCTTATTAAACATCTTCTGTTTAGTTAAAACTTTAAACTATTTTATTGACAATAATTTCTCTTATTTGGTTAAAAATTATTTTTTTTTTACTGTTAACTTAATTATGCTATTTTTGGTTAAAAATTTATTTCTGTGTTTGAAAATGGAACTATTTTACTGAAAATTCGTTTTTTTGTTTTTGTTAAAACTTATTTTTTTTTTAACTAAAAATTCAAGTCATCTATTTTTGGTTGAAAATTTATCTTTTTTAATGGAAAGACTAGAATTTTGGATGTGGCTTAAAATTAATGAAAATTCCACTCTTTTTTTTGAAAATTTGTCTTTTTTGATTGAAAATTTATGTATTTTGTTAAAGATTTGTCTTTCCTTGTAGAAAATTGATCTTTTTTTATTGAAAATTTATTCATTTAGTTCAAAATTTAACTATTTTGCTAAAAATTCGTTTTTTTTTGTAGGTTGAGAATTTATCTTTCTAACTGAAAATTTAATTATTCTATTATTAGTTGCAAATTTATATGTTGTAATTGACAGATTGAAAGTTTGGATAAGGTTCAAAGTTGGTGAAAATTGGTTGAAAAATTCAACTCTTTTGTTAAAAATTTATCTTTTTTAATTGAAAATTCATGTATTTTGTTGAAAATTTGCCTTTTTTGATAAAAAATGCATTTTTGGTTTTCAAAATTACTATTTGGTTCAAAATTCCGTTTTCTATTTGAATATTTATTATTTCAGTAAAAAAATTATTTCTTCGTTTGAAAGTTTAACTATTTTGTCAAAAAAATCGTTTATTTTAGTTACAAATTAATTTTTTCAACTTGTGAAAGTGTAACTATTTTAATTTTGGTTTAAAGCTTTTTTTTCTTAATCAAAAATTCATATACTTTGTTGAAGATTTGTCTGTCTTTGGTAGAAAATTCATCTTTTGGGTTGAAAATTTCTTCGTTTTTTTTGGTTGAAAATTGATTTTTCTAGCTAAAGATATAACTATTATATTTTTTTTCAAAGATTCATCATGGTAGAAAATAAATTTATTTCTTTGATTGAAGATTCAACTATTTTGCTGAAAATTCGTTTCTTCATTGGTTGAAAATTTATTTCTCTAATTGAAAATTTAGGTATTGTATTTTTTTTTGTAAATGTATATTTTTTAATTAAAAATTAATGCATATTGTTGAAATCTCGTCTTTCTTAGATTGAAAATGTATATTTTAGTTCAAAAAGTCGTTTAATTTTAACTGATTCCGATTTAATTTTAGGGAACCTTTTGCAATCGTAATTTCTTTGGAGGTACTTGAATTTTATGGCTAGCCATTAGCAAAGTGTTAATTCAAGTATTATTACCAGCGTAGATATTAATAAAAAATTATTGGCTCAAAAGTGAGGCAAAAAGACATGAGAAAGTTATTTAATAGATTAATTAAAATTTTATGTTTTAATTAAATATTTCATAGTAAGAGTGCAATCGTTATACTCGAATTAAATATTTTTACGTCTATGCTTTCGCTTTCATGGTGCAACAGATGTTCGAAATTGTCCTTCAATTAAAAAAGTTAATTGGAACGCGAAAAATAAATTCTCATCCTACAAAAAGAAACTAATTTTCAGCAAAATATTTCAATTTTGAACCAAATAAACGAATTTTCAATCAAAAAAGATAAATTTTCTACAAAAAAAAGACAAATCTTCAAAAAAATACACGAATTTTCAATTTAAAAAAACCAATCTTCAACAAAAGAGTGGAATTTTCACTAATTTTCAACCACTTCCAAATTTTAAATCTTTCCATCAAAAAACATAAATTTTCAAGTGAAAATAGAATACTCAAATTTTCTCGTAGGAAAATAAATTTTCGACAAAAAAAAATGTTATTTTTTTTTTTAAATAAAATAGATACATTTTCAAACAAATACATGAATTGCGAATTAAAAAAGATACTTTTTCTACTAAAAACACAAATTTTCAACTTCTTAAAAAATGTTGTTTTTTCAATTAAAAAATATAAATTTTCAACAATAAATGGAATAGTTATATCTTCAGTCAGAAAAATAAATTTAAAAATAATTTTTGAACCCAAAAGATGAAATTTCTACCAAAAAAGACAAATCTTCAACAAAATGCATGAATTTTCAATTAAAAAAGATAAATTTTCAAATAAAAATAGAATATTTGAATTTTCATTTAAAAAAATAAATTGTCAACCTACAAAAAAAAAAGAATTTTCAGCAAAATAGTTCAATTTTGAACCAAATAAACGAATTTTCAATCAAAAAAGATAAATTTTCCACAAAAAAAAAGACAAATCTTCAAAAAAATACACGAATTTTCAATTTAAAAAAACCAATCTTCAACAAAAGAGTGGAATT
>JAABKJ010014551.1:0-10088 GCA_011634705.1 Andricus grossulariae
ACTGTACCCAAAATATTCGGTACGAGTAATTGTCCTTGTGATAGGTGCTCTTGGAGGTGCGAAACTATCACTGGTTCCTAACCTTAAAGCCATTCCCGCGTGCCAAAAATATGCCACGGCACTAGCGAGATGGATGCAGAAAGCTGTCAGCCTTGGGTCGCTTCGTGTCCTCAAAACACACGAGAGTTTCGCCGTCCTGTTGTTGTGATTTCGTCGTGTCCTGTGACCACCCATCTCACGGTTGTGAGACGTGGTCATGGATGGGACTTACAGCGGTCCTACCAGGAGCCGGTGTCATTTTTTAGATGGCAGTTGCTCCCAGTAGAACCCTGCGGTGGTTGTTAACCTTTAGTTTTTAATTATATATATATATATATATATATTGTGACGGGGTAATTTTTACCCCGTACAAAAGAGATTTAAAACTATAGTATTTAGCTTAATAATTCACTGGGGAAATGAGTTGGGAATTATTAATAAAACTTCATTATCTGTCTGCGAAAAGTTATGAGACTAGCTGCGAATGTAAGAGTTCTTCGGCTAGTATTTAGGAGAAATTCTAGTCATTGTTGTAATTTCTGTACTGTTCTTGATTCAAAATTGCTTAATGCGACTGATAACCTAAAAACTCTAAATGAAATATTAGCCCAGGATATGAGAGTTTGACGGTTAATATTAAATCATAACTTCCTGATTAATTTCTCCATCTATTAATATTTTTCACAAAATCACTTTACCATTTCAAATCAATAAAACCATTTAAAAATACGAATAACTCATCACCTGTAAAAACTAGGAAGGTTAGGTCATCCGATTTGAACCAATACTTGCCAGACCACGGGATTCCAAGTTATAGAATTCTTATTATTTCTTCTAATTTCTTTTCGTATTACTCTTATTTCATACTTAACTTGAGTGGAAAGGGTGGATCAACCACTCCCACACAGCAATAACAACAACTGTCAGATTCTACGAGGTTGGATGCAGTGGATGCCTGCTGGCGCCAGGGACTAAGAAGAGAAGATTTTCCTAGCGCATGCGTAGTGGATGGGATTCCCGCACGTGCAAGAGCGCTCGGGAAAACAGGATCAAGTTGCCGTAGAGAATCTGCACGCTGACCCGAGTGCACCACCACACTACCGGGGACCTAACCTGAATCATTCGTGATTCCAAGCTCCGAGAGAGTACCTCGTTGAGATGAGAGAGAATAATTTTCTAATATAAAACGTTAAACTAAAGAGAGAAATAAAATGCCAGGACGCGCCGGAGGAGGACGGGTACTGCCAGGTTGGTGCCTTTATTCTTTTTGTCACTCAAATTGTTGAATTTTCATTTCAATGTCGTGTGCTGAAGTGGTAGACACACGCCGTTTAAATGGACTAATTGCTGACCTCGGGCAAGGTCATACTGATTGAGCAGCTTCGGTGAAATTAAACTCATAATTCAATGTAATGTGTTAAAATGGCGTTCCGGCGCTCGCCTTGTGAAACTCATCGGTATTTCGTACCGGTACTAATCGTTTGAGTGGAGCGCAGGTCCACTCTGTGTAATTAGCTTTGCTTTTTGGTAGGATAATTGAACTTTGAACTAATTTCATCTAAGTGAATCGACGAATGTCTCAAGTTTCTTATAACCTTAATCTCTGCGTTATTCCTGACCTTCGCCACTCTATCGAGCAAACTAGCCCGCACTGAATTGATTAGCTTCTCACAATTTTTACACCTTAACCCTTAAACGGCACACTTCAACTTAGCATACGTGAACGGCACACTAGTGTGGATTGGTTTTTTTGCAATGGTAATATTAAATATTCAACATATTGAACATATATTGAACACCTAGCATATATGACGTATATTTAATATATATTTAATAATGGGGATAAGCCACTGCAGCTGTGCCTGCGTAAATGCCAGCAAAATGAAAAATTTTTCGGTAAGAATTTGCACCAGTGTACCGTTTGAGGGTTAATAATCCCTTGATTAAAATAAAATTGATCAATTAAAGTTCTTAAGGAAATAAATGGCAATTGAATTTTAGTAGTTTCATAGAATCGGCAAGAAGTAGGTTATAATATGTATAATTAAAAAAAGATTGCTCCCAGTGGAAGCAACTGCCATCTAAAAATGAAATCGGACATATATATATCAATCGAATATTAGCTATCTCGAGTACTCGCTGCTGAAGGCCCGGATTAAGAACGCACAGGAGAAAAACTTCCGCGAACAGCTCCTGGACAAGAAGATGCACGGCATATTCCACAGAAATGTGGAGGATCTTTCGATGTCGTGTGAGCTAACATTTGCTTTCCTTACATCACCCGCATTGAAGTCGGGCACGGAGGGCTTCATTTTGGCATGTCGAGACGGTGTCATTTCCACTCTCGTATACCGTCGCCACATTTTGAGCCAAGACATTCCCGATGATAGCTGCAGGGCGTGTCATGCACACCCCGAGCATCTAGGACACATAATATCTAGTTGTCCAACTCATGTCCATCAGAGACTACATCATGTATATAAGTACATCCAAAGGCACAATGCAGCACTAAGAGTGCTTTATTACCATCTCTGTCACACTTGCGGCATCAGCTCAAATACCGATTCGCTAAACGCTCTTAGCGAAATAGAGAAACTTGCCAGGAAAATAAAGAAGGCGGTCGTCCTTGGGTCTCTCCGTATCCTCAGGGTGCACGAGACTTTTGCCGTATCATCGTATTAAATTCGTCGCAGACTGCAACCGCCTATTTCACGGTCGTGAGACGTGGTTACAGCTGAAATTTTACCGCGCTTTCGCTGGGAGCGGGTGCAATTTTTGACATTAGTACCTGCTCCCAGCGAAATCCTGCAGTTGTCCTTATGACAAACTTTTGAATATATATAATACTCTTGACCCTCTCCTAAGGGTTGTAACACTTTGGAATTTGCGGGGAGGCCTAAGCTTTCCTATGTTAGATGGAAGGATCGTTAAAAGCAGGCTCTCCTCTAGAAGGGTTAAAGACCCTAGCTATCACGCACTTCCTGGATACCTGGTTCTAGATCCCTTTCGGATCGATATTCAATTTGGAATCTGGAGAGGAATGGCCCACGGCCCGCATAGCGACTAAAAAGACAGCCGGCCGTTAGTGTGGTGGCCTGCGAACGGATATTCATTCATTGTCTTATTCAATGTGGCCACCCTCCTAAGGCATGGGTGTAGAGTGACCGTGCCTGTGATACTTTGGCACCTAGGGGTGCAAAAAAGTCCTAACGGCCTCTCGGGGATACCGGACCCTTCTGGGAAAAGCATCTTCCCCTGTGAAGATGGAAATGACCAAAGTAGTCTTAAAATATACTTCGGAATCTACAAAAGGGGAACGCCAACTGTTAAATCAATCGCACGCAACAACTAGCTAGACGGAGACTCCAAACAGGGGTCATTCATATAGAAGCTCATTAAATGAAATCAGGCAACAGAAGAAGATGCGGTTGAATGACGCAACAGCCTCTTATAGCCAGGCTCTTCAAAGTCACCTGGAAGTGGCCATAGTCGCCAAGGGGTTGCGAATAACAAAACTCGATGAGGACCAGGCCATTTAGGGGGCACCATTTGGGGGGCAGGCACCAACTTATTGTGATTTTCTCAGCGTCGCTACCATTTGACTCACAGGAATCACCATCTGATGAATGGCGAACTCTGGTGGACAAATGCTATGATAAAAAGACGGCCTTCACTTATCGGATGTGACGCTAACCCGCAGTATTTGACTTGGAGTGGTAAGGACACCAGCCACAGCTCTCTATTACATTACCCCTTGACTAATGATGTAATTTTATTGAATCGAGGTAATACACCTACCTTCGTAACATCTAGATATCGCGAGGTAATTTATTCGACCTTATGTTTGATAAGTATTGGCGAAGTGTTCATGGGATTGCATGTATTGTCTGAAACGTCCCTAACCAAACATAGACAGACATGCTTCTCCTTGAGAGAAGCATGTCCGGGCAGAATCAAATCTATCGAACAAATAGAATTTGCTGTCGATATCTCAAAACAAGCTATGAACAAGGCGTATGAGGAAATTTGTCCTCTTCGTATTAAGAAATCGGACAGGGATGCACCCTGGTGAAATCCTAGACTAGAGGACTTGCATTTAATTGAAACTCGCACAGGGCAACCTTAACTAGATATAATAATGAGATACAAAATGCTGTAAGGGATTTATAGAGGGGGCATTGTCAGGAAATCGGGGATATACCTGACACTGCCAGACTTCAGAGAACACTAAGGGGTCACTCAAAATGTCAACTGAGGGCATCAATATTGCCTTCGAATGAAATAGCTGAGATGACTGATGAAATCCTTGAGCACACTTCCCGAACTCGGATTCGGGTTACACGAATCAGGGGACGGCCCATGAGTCATACCCCTCAGGGGGACTAACTTTTAAAGACAGAATGGACGATTCGAAAGTAGCTAGTTGTATTGTTACTCATTCAAAAATTGGATGGGTGGTTGAACAATTTAAACCATTTAAGGCTGCAGGGGATGATAAAATATTCCCTGCATTAATTCAAGAAGGATTTCAGTCCTTGGTGGATCCATTGTGCAGAATCTTTCAGGCATGATCAGCAATGGGATACATCCCGGTAGCATGGAGGAAGGTTAAGGCAATCCTCATCCCAAAGCCGGGCACGGTTACCTACTGCCAGGAAAATCCTTTCGGCCGATCAGCTTAACTTCGACCATGCTGAAAACATCAGCAAATCTAGCAGACCTTTACTTGGAAGACGGAATACTAGCGGAGAAACCTCATGATAGAAATCAATTTGCCTTTCAAAAAGGCAGATCTGCTGTAGACGCTCTCTATACCTTTACCTCCCACATTAATAATACAATGCGGAAAGGTGAAGTAGCAATTGCAGCGTTTCTAGACATCAAGAGCGGCTTACGTAACACCCAAATTGAATCTATATGCGGTTCTGCTGAAACACACAGGTGGATGAACTCCATGTTGAAAAGCAGAACGGTTCATACTTCGCTGCTTGATAATAAAGTGAAATCCAAAGTGTCAAGAGGATGCCCACAGGAGAAATTACTTTGTCCATCCAGTAGCCGTTTGCCATTGATGACCCGATTCGTGTTTTAAACGAATAAGGTTCTTACACACAAGGTTATGTATTTGACCTGGCGGTGCTTGTAACAGAGAAGTATAAGAGCAGTTTAGTGTAACTCATACAGTCAGCGCTCAACGTAGTAGATCAATGACGCATGGACCGTTGTTTGTCTGTTAACCCGGACAAGACGGAAATCATGTATTTTATCAGAAAAAAGAAGCTTCTTGACCTTAGAAATCTTAAGTTCTATGGTAGGGAAGTAGATTTTTCAAAATCAGCGAAGTATTGAGAACTAATATTTGGCCCTAAGTTAACCTGGAAACTTCCATTGGCGCAATGATAAAAAACAGATAAGATGGCTTCCTGGGCCTGTACATGCGCATCAGGGAAAACCTTTGGCTTGAAACCCAGGATTACTTACTGGTTATACACAATGAAAATCAGACCCATGATATTATATGTGTCAATAATACCGACAGCATCTCTTGAGGTCATTCTGGACGTCCTACCGTCGTACCTTTCCGCAAGGAAGATTGCAGTGGTGGAAGTCTATAGACTCCTAGCAGGGTCCAACCTTAGTGACGTTGAGGTGAAATATCTACATGATATCAGTAGGCGCATTCTATGGGGTGATAATATTTTCGCTATGAAAACCGATGTTGTCTTGAGAAAATTATTCTTCATGAAACCCTTCAAGTTCATCTTTCCTGAAAGGGAAAAATGGCATGATGAAGGGAGAAGGGACGAACTGTTTCCACCAGGAGATCTCGTTTCGCACACAGAGGGTTCTACATACTTCTTGGGAAGTGGGGATGGAATCTACGGAAAAAGCGCAAAGCTGAGATAACAAAAGCACTGGGAACATTCCCTATAGTTTTTCAGACTGAAATAATAGCTATTAAAGCTAGCCTGGAGGAAAGTTCTTAGCATGCTTATAAAGGCCAGCACATATCTCTTACATCTGAGGAGTTCACTTGTGCACATAGGCGAAAGGAGCCCTTGATAAATGACTCTGGGTGGAGCATGCTGGATATTGGAACAGAACTAAAATAATTGTGCATTCTGATAATTTTATATTTGGTACATGTACTAAGAGGACTAATAACCACTTGAACATGGAAAGAAGGAAGATTAATGAAGTAGCAGGATTCCTAACTGGACAACCCTCGTTGTCGACAATGTGACTTTCGCAAGGAGACAGCTCATCACATACTTTGTAAATGTGATGCACTGGCGTGCTTCAGAAACAAATTCATGGGGATTATTTTCTAGAACCTGAAGACTTTATTTTCTGAAAATTAGTGCATGCCTTTATGGCAAAGACTGGCTTAAGATTCCAGACAGACAGAGAGCGAAGAAAAAAGGGACTAACAGCAACACGAAAAGACATTATTTATCATGGAGAGCATTTTTGATATTTTTAAACGCTTGTAGCTTCTTGAGGATCGTCAGGGCGCCCCTGAAACGCCTCTGGAGGCCACAGCATGCGAGAAAATCAACTGCGCCTGCTGAGGATGATTTGGCTAGAGTTGGCAATTTGCAGCCAACCATATCAACAGAACTACTGTGGGCAAACATCAAGTGGGATACCACAATGAAAGAGGAATTGGTGCGGCTCTGTCACGAAAGTGCGTAGTAAGAAACCAAAAGTGAAAAGTAAGAAAAGTGGCAGGAGACAACACCATCGACTCTTCTAACTTAAGTACCCAGAGCTAACCAAAAGAATGAATGAGCAGAATCTAGAAGATCAAAAATGCACAATATCTGTAAACAGATTGCTTTCGGCTGTTCAAATAACTGCTATCAAAGTGGAAGTGTAACAGCAGCTTCCGATTGATGAATTCGCTTTAGAAGATGTGCACAGAGAAGACAGATTGAAGCTGAAGACATAGGTACTAGGAACAATGTAAATCAAGTACCGGATGCTTTAGAACCACATGCAGACACTAATAACGGTAATGTGAACAGCGAAATCCCAGAAAATCTACAGCACGTCGAGAGAAATTTCGGTCATGCTTTACTAGAGTTTAGACATGTGGAACCAACACAAAGGCATTCTCTGCCCAAGATGACCATCACAAAGGTTATGCGTGCACTAATAGAACACCCAAACAACAAGATATTACCAATGCATTTAAACGCAACACAAACTGCGTTAGAGGCGCAAACTCTTGTATATAGTGCAGCTGTGGAATCCTTTAGAGCGTTGAGCCGCAGAACTAGGCCTACAAATGCAGTCGTCACCCCAGGAAATGATAGAGATCCACCATGGGAGAACAGGTTGGACTTGTATGTCAGCAAAGTCAGGTGCAAATTGGATTAATTCGCTGAATATAAGAGAGGAAATAGAACCAGAAAGCTGATACACCATGTTACTAGAATCATCCACGCTTGGCACATAAGGACATTGACACCAGCAATATTGAATGAGATTACAGACTCCCAACAGCAGAGACTTGATATTCTTAGACTACGTCGGTACAAGAAACGTAGTGCGAGAAAGCAACAAAATCGAACCTTTCAGGCATATGAAAGAAAGTTCTATCGTGAACTGAGTGTGAAGCAAAATATCCAGCAAGATACCAAAGTACCTTAATTGAAAGACATAAATAACTACTGTTCGGGTGTTTGGGGAAAAATAAACAGAATCAATTCAGACGCTGCATGGTTTCATCTAGAAATAGCAAGAGCTAGCAATAACCCTGGAATGGAGCTGACTAACATTGCAGATTTAGATGTTTCAGCGGTTTTGAAAAGGCCGAGTCAATAGAAAGCTCCAGGTCCGGTAATGGTGCACAACTTCTAGTGCAAGTGCCTGCCGCGTGCGCATCCTGCGTTGGCAAGGTTTTTAGAAGATCATTGAACACTCAGATCTGATGCCAGGCTTTATGCTCAAAGGTACTACGTATATGTTGCCTAGAAAACCAGGCGCTCAAAATCCATCTGAATTACGACCGATAGCCTGTCTTGCAACAATTTATAAATGCCTTACGGCTATCATTGCAAATAAGCTATATTCTCACTGCAACGAGAATGACATCCTTACAGAAGAACAAAGAAGATGTTTTAAAAACTCGCAGAGAAGTACAGATTTAGTCACCATGGACGCTGTTGCCATGGCACAAGCTCGTAAATATCAAAAAAACTCGCACATGGCATACCTTGACTACAAGCAAGCGTTTGCTTCCATACCACATGACTATTTGCTTAACGTCTTAAAAATTTACAAAATATACCCACGTATCATTGACTTTCTAAGTCATGCGATGATGCTTTGGGGTACAAGAATCAAGTATGTTGATCATGGACAATTAAGAATAACTGGATCAATACGCATTACAACGGGTATCTTTCAAGGAGACTCCTTCAGTGCATTATGGTTCTGCTTAGCGTGAAACCCATCGAGAAAAACATTTAATATCATGTCTCATGGGCTTAGAACACATGATAATGAAGATGGACATCAACTGACCTGAAGCTATACGCTAATTCATATCACAAACTGCAGCAAGTGATCGATATCACAAAGCAATTTTCCAATGATATCCACATGGAGTTTGGACTAGATAAATGCAGAACAGTACATTCAGCCAAAGAGAATTAGGCACTGCAGAGCAAAAGAATGAGTTTGTGAATGACATCGAGGAAATTATAATTAATGAACGCATAACGACTGCCTTCATCGCAAGACTCAGATTGATTCTAAAGAGTTCTCTGAGCTCGAAAAACAAGATCACGGCAGTCAACGCCTATGCCATCCCTGTCCTCACGTACTCCTTTGGGCTCATAAAATGGTCGAACACTGACCTTCAAAGGTTAAACAGAACCATCCGCGCAGAAATGATGAAGCGCCGAATGCACTACAGGAATTCGGTGATGAGAACGGTAGTTCTACCACGATATAAAGGGAGCTTGAACGTTGTATTTGTCAAGAAACTGTGTAAGTCACAAGTTTTACAGTTGTGAGACTATTTCAATAGCAAGCAAAATATTGTGCTTTACAACATCATGTTTGAAGCCGATCTCCATTACACGCCCTTGAATTTGTCCTCAAATGAGGCCTTGAATATCAGTGCAGAACCCATAGAAGAATTATAAACGAAATGGAGACAAAAATTCATCTACGGCGAGCAGCCCAAAACGTTAGATCACTATAAAGTGGATAGCGAGGCATCCAATATTATGAGATGATAAATTCATTAAGTAAATGAACATTGTTTCAGCAATAAGAAGTAACTTGCATACAGTAAGATTCAGGCTACGCTTATGAAACTTGTGGGAAAATAAGTAAAAAATACGGCTGTAGCATTCACGAAATATCCTTAATTCACTATATCCTATAAAGAGAAAAATCTTTAAACCAACAATATTTGCAATATTTTCCAAAAACGTTCTTGCACTTTCATGGGGTAGTTTTTGGGCAACCATAAAAGAGTCTAAGGGGGGTTAAAATGATAAATTAATGAAGCATTCTTTTTGTAGGAAGGAACAAATAAAGGTCACAGTCTCCCCTCTAACTGACGTTTTAGACAGAATTTTCTGATTTTTGTTTTAGATTGTATTTAAGTTTGTAAATTATTGGTCTCACCAGGTGATCCAACAGGTGGTTCTTCAGGTTGATGATCATGGATTTTATATGGTTCTCCATCAATTACTATCAAATCATATTCTCCTTCTCTATTAATATTAATCGTTGCTCGAGGGAGTAAGTTCGGTCGGTGAGTTAAGAGAGGCGGCGGTGAAGGCTGCGGCGTTGGTTCTGGTTTTGGCTGTTTCTTACGAAACCAGTCCTTCGACATCGGATGTGATTCTGGAAACACAAATGTATGGATTTTTATTAATGAATTTTCTGAACGAACACCAAAACTGTTTTATTTGCCGGAACTAAAGCGGCCCTCAATGTGATCAGTGATCACAAAGTCAATGAAGGGGAAGCACCACTGTAGCGGCAGCAAAAATGGCCTAATTTTGACGATTTTTTTGGGAGTA
>JAABKJ010014552.1:0-10088 GCA_011634705.1 Andricus grossulariae
TCTAAAGTACATCATCTCGAAAGTGCGCATGCGCAGCTTTTTCACCAGTGCCTAAAGTAAGCCATCTTCAAACTGCGAATGCGCGCAAATTGTTTCGCACACGGTATGCTCTAATAAGGTCCTTTAGGCACCATTTAGAAGCATGAAAACGTCAAATTTTGAGGTGGGTGTCAATGGATGGCTTCCACAGGCAATAAAAATAATATATGCCATGTCATAATGTGTAATCCCTGTAATCTTGTGTAATCCCATGTAATCTGTTTTAATCTCATGTTATCTCCTGTAATCCCATGTTATCTTGTGTAATAACCCTTACAATCTTTTGGCATCCGATGTAACCTGTGTATTCCCTGTAATCTTGTGTAATCCTGTGTAATCTTGTGTAATCCCATGCAATCCCATCCAACCCTACGTAATCTCTTGCAATCTATTTTTATAATAATAGATAACATTTTGTCAACTGTTTAAGTAATACCTTTTAAACACGAACTTGAGTGTTGGAACCGATGGAAACCTATGTTTGTACGTTCGTGCTGCAGAGTTCCTGCCTGCCAAATAAATCTGCAGTTCGGATAATTCATCTGTCACGCTAGTCGCTTTTTGAAATAATAAAATAAGATAACCGATCTACAATATGATATATTTCAAATTAATAATAATTTTTCTTATTATTTTGTGACTAAAACCGTTTAAAATTCGGATTTAAATTACTATTAATTTTTTCCTTCTTATACACATATTGAATAAAATCTATTAACATTATACATATATTGATGTTCACAATCTTTTAACACTATGTGCAATTACTGTGCCAAAACCAACCATAATAAAAGTACATTTTACGTTTAGAGCAAAAATATAACTTGTTTAATTATGGCTTTCGGAAGCTTTCATTTAACTTTTTCTGAAAATATTGTATTTAATATATGTAATATGTATATTAGGGTGTCCTAAAAGAACGCAATGTTCTTTTTTTTTATGAAGCACCCCCTAAACTTGTTGCATTTGATGAAAAAAATAAATGCATATCTTTCTTTTTAAAATAATTTTGAACCGTGGTCCTGTGGCCTTAAAATGTCCCAAGATGATTAAAATGATAATTCTATTGTTAATTTTTGTAATTATAATAATTGTTTGCTAGGGAATATACCTGTTGGTACCATACACCCGAGAAAAAAATATTGACCCAATTAGATCGAAAATACTACCGCTTGTCTTCAAAAACTACCCTTTATAGGGGTTAAAATATAATAACTTGAATTTTAAAGAATTTATGCGTTATTCATTGGGTTTCTTGGTACGTAAATGACTTAAAAATATACAGGAAAACAACAAATTATTTTTTCACAGAAAACTACTTTCATAATAAAGAGAGGATCCTTCGTAACTTCAATAACATGCTCAACTGACGAAATTAAATTAAAGTACAGCGTTTTTTCCTATGACTAGAAATATATCGTTTTCAAACTGAACTTCATTTGAGAAGTGAAAAAATTGCAAATCGTACCTGAAGTTAAATGTTTATTGGATATGCGATTAGTACTTATTTCTCAGATGACTGCATTTTAAGAAATCTATGAAGTTAACCATAAAAATGAGCGATCCTGAAAAAAATAAAATTAAAATATCCTCAAGAGAGAATCTTGAGGGAAACAAGCTACCCTTAAATCAAGATGTTCTAAACATGGTTCAGTACCATCTATCTTTAGGAAAAACAATACATAAAAGTGCCATGTAAATATAGTTTGGGCGAAACAATGATAAATAAGCAATGAAACATCAACGTATTGTAAATAAGTGACGTCGATATCTAGATGTGTTGTCGATCAAGCAATAGAGTTCTGAGATAAGGCGAAAATTCCTTTGCCAGAAAAACATCGTTGTGTTAAAAAATTGATTGAACTACCTAAAACCTGGAAAGACCTTAACAAGAAAAGCGAGCGCAGTTCAAGTGATTTCCATGGAAAAAGAACGGACTTCCGCGATAATTCTGCTAACCTGTTCGGCATAGCTCACTGTGACGCTCTTTCACGGATAAAGGTATAAAAAACGAGGCAATTTTCAATTTCACAAAAAGAAAAGGCCCGTAATGGAGTTATAGTGTTGGATTGAAGCGTAGGGCATCTTCTGATATATCCTTTCCTCATTGCGCACATTCACCAATTTCTTGAATGTCATTTGAAAACTACAGTGATAATGAAGAAATGTATGACGATAAAGAAAATGATGATTTCAATGTACGTCGTGTCAAGTACAGAAGAGTTTAGGGCACAATATAGGTAACTTAAAATACTAGTTTTCTAAAATATAGTTCAATACATAATATATTTTCAAGAAAGCTTCATCATAAGAACCGAGATTATAATTGCACTGAGATGGAAAACATGTTTTATCATTGACTGAAAAGATAAAGGTGGAACGCTTGCATGTTTTAGTATCTAGCGCTGGTGAATTTCAAATCTTTGGTGTGCCACAGATGTAGTCTGGTCCCGGACTTGCTCAAGCTTCTGCTGTGGCAGAGGTTGTTGAATCATGGGACATTGTTGACCGAATAGTAGGATTATGCTTCGATACATGCAGTGTTAACAACGGTAGACTTCAGGGGATATGCGTACGTTTGAAACAGTGCTTTCAAAAAGATTTACTGTACTTTGCTTGCAGAGATCATATCCCTGAAATAATGCTCCAAAGTGGACCAGAGACTCCATCATTTAAAAAGTTTAGTGAAACGTGGGAATCTTTCGGTAAGACAAGATTCGAAATTCATGACTGCCGTGAATTACTTGAGCTTGCCATAATTTTTTTAGGAGATGTTCCAGTTCAGGATATTCGTTTTATGGCTCCAGAACCAATGCACAATGCGCGGTGGATGGCGATTGCCATTTATTCCCTGAAAATTTGGATGTTTCGAAATCATTATACGTTAACATCTATCGAAATCGAAGCCATTAGGGAATTGTGCCTTTTTGTGGTTAGAATTCACATCCGATTTTGGTTCGAAGCTTCTTTGCCGGTTGCTGCTGCATACAATGACTTACATTTAATTAAAAAATTGGTGAGTTACAAGTCCGTCAATGCCAAAATATTAAAATTCGCTTGTGAAAAGTTTGAAAGACACTTGTAGTATCTCTCAGAGTTACTTGTGGCCATGGCATTCTTTGATTCTAGAAATTCACTTGAATAGAAAAGGGCAATGATGGCTGCGATAAAAACGCTAGAAGGCTCAGACGAATCCGCAAAACATCTTTCAGGTAAAAATCTGACAAATTTTGCAAAGAATATTATTGAAGATTTTGTTACTTCAAAAGCACTTCGGTTTTCTGATATTATGCGATATCTTACTCTCTGGGTTGTTAACAAACACTACATTGAGGCTTTCGCCGTCGTTAGTACATTAAAAGTTGTCGACGACGCTGCAGGAAGAGCCGTGGCTTTAATGCAACGGTTCAACCGGCCTCTGACTAAAAATGAGAATCAGTTGCAGGTACTTTATATGGAAGTTCAAGGACGCATTGAAGAATTTTCTGCACGTGATAAAAATATCCTTCAAAAAGAAAGACACATTCAATAAAAAAAACTGAATCAGGGAAAATCTTACAAACCTCACTTCTCGTCTGTAAGCTGGATTTTTTCTGTAAAATTGATGTTTTTTAGAAGAATTAAAAAAGTGGTTTCATTTCTTAAATGAATTATGAACTTATTAGTTATACATTATTATTAATTGAAAAAGATGATATTGCTACAATAAATATAATATTTTAATCTCTAGGAAGGGTAGTTTTTCACTATAAGGGATAGTATTTTTGATCTAATTGGGTCAACTTTTTTTTCCTGAGCGTATGGTACCAAAAGTTGCATTCCCTGGCAAAAGATCATTATATTTACGAAAATTAACAATAATTAATCATTTTAATCATTTTGAGACACTTTAAGATCCCAGGACCATGATTTAAAATTATTTTAAAAAGAAAAGAAAAATATGCATTTATTTTGTCACAAAAAAGAACAAGTTTAGGGGGTGCGTCATCAATAAAAAGAACATTGCGTTTTTTTAGGACACTTTAATGTATATAATATACATAAAACGTTGATAAAATTATCGGTTGCAGTTCAAGGTTTAATTACAAAAAAAAAACTCTTTCAAATTTATAAGTTTTCAACTGTTATAATATTTGCATAATGCTATCTTTTTCTATAATAATATATTTATTGAAATGCATATATTTAATCTTTTTTAAATCGATCAATATAAGCTATAAAACTTAACTTCTGGTTAAAACAAAAAGCTTAATTGAGGAATTACAACAATAGTAGTATATAAAGTCATACAGAGGAAAATGGTTCAAAATAACTAAGGCCATGGGTGGAAAAACTTATTATTAATTATTCTTGCGTGTATAAAATTAAACTATTAAACGTAATATTCAAATGAAAACTTCAGGTTCTGTTTTCTTATAACCCTTTTTTCCATCCACCGCCTAAATTATACTGGATTAAGTTTTATGTTGTTTCTTAAACATTCATAGGATTTTTTATTATACCCAAACATATTAAGATGAAATAAATCTATTTAGATAAATTAGTACATCAGGAGTGTAAAGCATAAAATCGTCTTCAAGCATTGGTCGTGGCAAGGTACACAAATAATTGTTTAAATTATAATGAGGCTATTTCATTATTGATTGTTACTGACTATTGAAACTCCTGAACCAAGGATAACAAATACATGCTAATCCTTTAGTGTTCTCTTTACGCGGTTTTACTGGTACACTGTTTGTTGAAAATTGCGTCTGACTACCTTTGTCAGATAAATACGAAAACCCGAGAATCCTCCTTATAACTATATTTCGTTTTTTATTGCATTTAAATGCAAACCACTCCCCAACATAAATATCTTCATAACGTGTCACTATATTTACGGGCTCTTTTCACGAGTGTACAATATTCTTTTCTTTGGCCTGCACCCTTTGCAGACGATCGCTACTTAGCTTTGATCCTCCGTTAGAATAAATCTAGCACAACGTATTTTTTCTTATTATTGACGTATGTCTCTTCTCGTTGGTGTAGCGAACAAATAGTCCATCTGTTTTAAATTGATTTCACTTGAATTTGTAGAGAGTGTATTGACAATCGATAAGTCTTTCAATTCTGCCTCGTTAACTTGCTTCTCAAAATATTCAGATAATGCAAAAGGAGCTAGTTCATCCAAATCCTCGTCCAAATCATTTAAAACAGCCTCATCGACTAGTATAAATGCATCGTTTTCTGCAATATCCCTGAATTCGATAGCTTCTTCCATGCTTTTGAGAGCTGATTCAATTGGATGTTCTGAATCTATAAGAACCTTTCGGATATTACTAGCGAACCTCCAGGAACTTGTAAGAACTCAAAAAATTCCATTGGTTGAAAAGAGACAGCGATATCGTAACATCTTTTCAACTAATGGCATCTTTTCAGTTCTTCGAACTTATTCTAGATTCTCTAGTAAGGTGCCGCATCTACACTTATAATATATTTGTGCTCAAAAGAGTAAATCGCGACTTTTAAGGCGATTTTCGATAAAAACGAAGAGAAAAATTCAGATTGAGGACAAGTTCAACAAAGGGAATCGAGAAAGGAATAGATTTCGAAGACAAATTTGCAAAATATTGTCATGTAATTGTTCAAATCTTTATCTAATTACTATTTCCTTAAAAAAATGTTATAAATTCCATTGTTTAGTGAATCGAGTTTAAAACTTGAAAAACAATTTCAATTGATTAATTCTTTAAATTTTGGCATGTATACGACACAGTATCTTATTATATATGTCCCTTTTAACAGTTGAATTTTTAAATTTTAGTCCCATGTAATCATATTTAATCACATGTAATCTTGTGTAACCCCATGTAATCTTGTGTAATCCCATGTAATTTGTGTAATCCCTGTAATCTCGTGTAATATAATGTAATTTTGTGTAATCATATGTAATCCTTGTAATCTTCTGTAATCTGATATATTCCCATGTAATATTCCTGCAATTTCATGTAATTTTGTATAATCATATGTAATCTCTTGTAATCTTATGTAATTCTGTAATCTTGTAATCTAGTGTACACGAAAAATCAAAGTGAGATAGGCGTATAAACTAGGGTAAGAAGGCTATCGGGAGAACAGGATCCATTATGAGAAATAAAAATATATCAGGTAAAGCTAAAAGCGCAATATATAACTATATACTTTTGCAGATTGTACTGTAAAATAGCGAGATCTGGACCTACCAAGCAAAGGATAAAAGTAAAATGAACGCGATCAACATGAAATTCCTGCGCATGGTTTGCGATAAAACACTAATGGCCAAAGTGAGTAATGCAAAGGGGTGCGAGTCGAAGCGTGTCTCTGATTCTTGAGTCATAATCGACACACAGCAGTCACACAGATGCAAATTGGAGTAAGTGCGAGTCTAGAGAATACGTAGAGTAGATATAGAGTCCATGCGAGTTAGCGCGAGTCAGAGCGTATCGCATGATTTTTAGGAGTTACTCAGAGTTACTACTCCTAAGCGCAACTCACCGCGAGTTTTTATAGTTGCTAGAGTCCAGCCCAGTCGCATAGAGTATCCGATCACTCGAGTCTCAACTCGAGAGTGAACAACCCCTTGGAATAATGAGATAGTGCTCATAGAATATAGTGTAGAGGAGACACTAGTTGACATATGTGAAAGAAATTCATTAAGATGGTTTAAGCATGTTGAGAGAATGAAAGATAATCGACTAACGAAAAAAGTGTATAAAGATAAAGTAAATCGCAGCGTGCCCAGAGGCGGACTGCGGAAAGCATGGATAAATATTTTATAAGAAATGTATGAGAAAGAGTGTCAGTGAAGTGAATCACGCCTGAAACAAAAGACCTTGGATACAAATAAGCTCAGGTGGGGAGCTTGTAATGTTTGCTCTTATTCGCTGTAACGTCGAAGGAAATAGAAATTTTATCCGAAGCGGAAGCACGACGATGCGTTATGGAGGATCCATCAACGGTCGTGTTTCTCACACGCCGGGCGGTTAATTTCACCATTTCCAATACAAAAGATATCCCGTGAAATTTCATGAAAACTTATATCTAGGGAATAGTGGGTTCTGGAGCCTAGCTTGAATAAAATGAGAGCAGGATTTAAACGCAACTAATAAACTTAGTTCATTCAACAGATGAACATTTAAAATTATTCTATCGACAAACACAAAGTAAAATTAGTTATAGATTCCATAACTTACGAACAATTAAGCTCGATTATTAAAACAAGAGAAGAAAAAAGAGGTAATGAAGTGAGCGAACATAAATTTAAAAAGGACGCTAACCCAATTATGCTTAACTCGCGGGACCAAACACTCATAACTCCCTTTTGGCTAATAAACTTTGTTCACCAAAATTATGAATATTAGAAAAAAACACACTGCCTAGAACTTCACTTATAAGATATTAGCGGGTAATATCTAAATGTTCTGTTTTAATACCTATTTTTTTCCGTATGGATACTGAAAATATGTTTTCATCATACCTTCATCGAAAGATCGATTTTCAATGCCTGTAGAGCGAAGCGAAAGTGGCCCAATGCAGCCGAATTTTCTATTCCTTCCTAGGGAGGAAAAGTGATGACGTAGCGGGATGAAAAGAAATAAAACCGCACGTGATTGGCCGAAAGCAGAATCTCTCTATTGTGATGCGATCGTTCCCTCTCTCTTTCCATCACCGTCATAATCGCATGAGTGCTGCAGCCAACTTCATTCAAGTGACTGTTCTAACCTCTTGTTTCCCTCAAAATATTATACTCAATCATTCTCAACCAAATGAATTCGGTTCGCAAACAAAGGAAAATCGATCTTCGATAAAAGTATGATGAAAAATAGCGTGCACAACTCGGGTCGAAAGGCTATATGATTGTAACAAGTGTGAGTGCTGCCCTCGCTTCGCTCGGGCAGCAAAATTCACACTCGTTGCAATCATAGCCTTTCAACCCTAGTTGTGCAATATACTATTTCACTACAGTTTCGATGGGTTTGCATACGATGCCGAATATATACGTCGCATAGGCCGTGCCGGTTGATTTTGTGTATCAATATAGAGGAAGTTCTAGATGACTGGCATAAGGCGATCATCGTCCCAATATACATAGAAAAGAGAGAAAAAACGACTTTGGGAAGTCCTGAAAGAATATTGAGTCAACAGATGGCTACTGAAAGCAATAAAAACAATTAATGCAGGTAGCCAGGGGCGTCGGAAGATCTGTTGTGTGTGTTAAGAGCTCAACACGCGTGGAAATTACCCATGTGTAATTCAACACGGGAAATTTTCATGCTTTTACGGCAATGTCCAAAAACACTCGAATAAGCGGTTACTATGAAACTTTAGCTTGAACAACTCAACACCCGCTTTCGAAACGTTCCGGCGCCCCTGCAGGTAGCAAAGCGTGTGTGAGTGTAGAAGGACAATTCGAGTGACTGGTTCGATATCAGGCAAGATGTTAGACGAGGATGCGTTGTCCTTTTGGGTGTTCATCATATTCATGGATAAGTGTCTAAGAATGGCCCTGCTCGAAGAAAAAGGTTTAGATCTCGAATTAGTGAAGGTGCGTGGGTTAGAATTTTCGGATGACAAGGTTGTAGTCACAGAGTCAATCGAGGGCTTGCAAAGAATGCTGAGTAGATTGAATGCCAGCATGAAGAACATGGGCTCAAAAATTAACGTGAATAAAACAAAAATCATAGTATTTGAAGGGAAGGGTGAAAAAAATCGTGTGCAACATTGTCTTAGACGATGAGAGGATAGAACAAGTTGATAAGTACGTGTATCTTGGTACTGTATTTACTAATGAGCAAAAAATCGATGGAGATTTATACAAGCGTATAAGCGTCGCTAGGAAGGTAGGGTAGGAACCATTGCGAGCAGTAAAAATATATAAAATAAAGCTAATATATAATTCTATACTTGGACCCAATGTGTTACACGGTAGTGAGACCTTGACTTACAAAGAAAAAGAATATAGGTAAATTTAACGGAAGGGGGGGGGGGTGGCATGCAATCCCTGCGCAATGTAAGTCAGTAATGAGAGGAATCTCAATGTGGTGTAGAGGAGACACTGTTTGGCAAGAATGAAAGAAATTGTTTGAGGAAAGAATAGTGGGAATGTGTGAATCAGAACCTGAACCGAAAGCATATAAAAAACCACAAAAACACAAAAGCCTGCATGAGAAAATGTATGGTTATAAAGAAGGCTAAAGAGGTATGTCGGGACAGAAAAGTGTGGCGACAAATAGTTAATAAGAAATGCATGATATAGAGTGTTAGAGGAGTGAGAGACACCTGAAACCAAAGATATTGGATGATAATGAGCTCGAATTAAGAGCTTTACATTATGAATTCGTGAAGCTCTACGCCTGAGGTGCTTGCTAAAGAGATTGATTGGCAAACTGAGACGGAGCAGTGTTGTAGAACGAACGCGTTATTTAAATGAACAACACGGGAATTCTAGATTATTCTAAAAATCTGTACCCCCCCCCCAACCCTTTATACTGCCACATATGTACACTTCCCTTTCTCACTTTTCTCATATGAACTCCCGGATCCGCGGCTAGAACCGAGTGAGTCACGCTTACCCCAAAATATTATTATTATTATTATTATATCATTAAGCCATTTCCCTTTTGTGGGTAGGCGTGAATTGCTCGGTTGGAAAGTAGTAATGTGTGGATGAGTATACAAGTATAGGGTAGATTGGTATATAGGTGTAAGGTATAGATATTTTTAATTGATCTAGAATTATCGTCTTATTTATTCAAATAATACGTTCATTCCGAAACACTGCTCCGACCCAGGTTGCTGATCAATCTCTCTAGCGATCACCCCGCGTGGAGAGCCTCACAGAATTGTTATGTGTGTTTCTCCACTTGGGCACATTAGTATCCAAAGTCTTTGTTTCAGGCGTCATTCACTCTACTCACATTCTTTTTATAAACTATTTGTCGTCAAACTTTTCGTTCCTGGCATACTACTCTAGCTTCCTTCACGTCCATGCATTTTTTCATGCAAGCTCTCGTGTTTCTATGGCTTCTTAT
>JAABKJ010014553.1:0-10088 GCA_011634705.1 Andricus grossulariae
ATATATATATATATATATATATATTTTATAACCTTTGCTTTTCACAGTTTTATATTATTTATGTTATTGGCTCAGACCTAGGCCAATCAGAAATCCTTATTTTTAGTTGGTATTCTACTGGTCATGCCTAAGCCAATACTGAATCAGAGGTTATAGAATTAGTTAAAGTTCAATTGGTCTTATATTCAGCCTGAAGGGCGCCAGATCGTTTATAAGAAAAAACCCTAAACGACCAAAAGGTCCAGGGTTCATGTTGTCTTTAAATTCCTCTTATTTCACGTTTTAATATAATTGAACTCTACTCTGATAATGACATATTACCCTCTATGGTAATCTCTGCTTCCGCCCACTGGCTCAACACAGTGAGGGGTGGGGTTAGGAAAAACCTGAGCAAGAATAAAACATTATAATTGGGCCATTGAAATAAATATTACCGAAATTACAGGTAACAAACAGAAAGTTAATTTTATTTATATGGCCCTTGATGTCTCACATTTGATGAACAATTCCCGTAAAGAACAATGCAACTCCAATATCGTTCCATACTTATATCTAATGACACATGAGAGATATCGACCATTTACATGTCAGTGGTCGATCGTGCTTCTGAACCCTATTCATAATGTATCATTTACTCTTACAACGACTTAACGACCGACGTCTAATATCGATTGTTGGCTCATATTGTACGTAAAAATTAAACTAAATCACATAGCTATTAGTAATTTTTATCCATGAAAATGATTATCTAATCACAGCTTTAACGCGATTTGATCTACATGATAGGTCAGAAACGTTTTATCATGGCATCCCACTTGTGACACGTAAGGTCATACGAGGTCGGCGCCATTTTGGAATTTTTTATTTGTAGGCCTGAATACCGACCACGTCTCGACACTAATTATGCTTACATCTATGTGACCTATTCCCTAGTGTGCTAAATGCCTTTAAAAATCACTTATTAAATTGGAGGTGCAATATTACTACGGCATCTTACGTGCCAGACGGGCTAACATTAACGTAAGAAACGCCGACCCCCAACCCAATGGACTGCGTGTTTAAGAGTAGCACCGATCATCTTAGATAATTTGAGAAACTATTTTAGATATAATATCACTCCGACCGATTCAATTAATCATTCTATCTAAAAGCCGGGGTCTTCCAAAATGACGGTAACTTTGATTGACCTTAGCTGTCGTGATTCCGCGCAATGTTGGAAGGCTCGATTGGAAAATTACTATGCTCACGCCCGCCAGATTCAGTTTAAATCCCACTTCTAACGCGTAACGAAGAGAGCACATAATTCCGCGACCGCGCACTGATTTCAACCACCACTCGACACCCCGAAGTGACACATTAAATTTCAAGGAAGGCAAACTGTGGAGAACATACCTTTAAGCCACACTCGCAAGAGTGCCACACGTCTCTTAGTATTTCAATACAGAGAGGCTCACGACTGAATCGAATTTTTCTCTCTGGTTCCTTTAATTAAGGCAGCACGTCTTGATAGACTTCAAATTGATGTGATAATCTTCTTTACCAAGTTGCGCCGCAGCTACGACGCGAGCACTCACAATGCACACCTATTATACATGGTGCACGCTTGAAATCTCGGCTGATAGCATGTTGACAGTTAGTATGCTAATCAGCCGGTGGCAGCGCTCCCACGTGACCATGTTATTCTGATCGTGTGTCCTCCTTCCTTTAGGTTAATGTGACTTCGAAATATTCCTGTATGTGTGATACTGATTCCCGACTGCCAATTCATGATCGTATAAGCGTGTGGGTGGTGTGAAGTGCAGTCACGACATTGAATTGACCATTGAATTCACTCTGATCACAATCGTTGGGGTTATTCCCCATTGTGTGCACTATTCGCCCGGGTCCTATAGTTTTTGATGTTGTCCCTAACTTTCTTGTGGCGACACCTGTGCCAGATGCAGGTTCATAATCTACCCAGTCCGTCCCAGCAGGGGTGTGTCCCATTGAAGAAACGGGTGTGGTATTATTTCCTAAATTAGGGGTAGCATACCGCTGATTAGCCGCCCAGATACGGGACTCACACGCGGACTCCTGTTCTTGAGACGACATACGGTACCTATAACTAGAACCAAAATTGTCCGTAGTTGACCAATGTTTTAGGTGGGGGTGAGTGATTGTACTTGTTTCTACCGAACTATAACTGATAGTCTCCGCAATCAACGGATGGGTACCAGCTGTTGCGACACTTGTCCAAAAATCAGGCCTCATTACCAGGCTGAGAGTGGTTTCCTTAAATCTCTCAAAAATTTCTGCGGAATCCCCGTCTGTATCCACAGTCTCTCTAAGCTGTGTTATAATTTCCTTCAGGGGTATTTTGGTAAATTTGTTATCCTCTTTATTGTCCTCGGTGGACCAACGGTGGACCAAACTCAAAATTCGATAATTGAGTGTAAGTCCCATGATAAAAATCTTAAAACTTAATAATATCCTACTGTCCGAAAACTGATCCTGATTATTAATAAATGCAGGCCGTTTCTAATTTATCACGGCTGATTGAGAAATGCAGTAAATATCCCAGCGATGAATCATCAAAATTGGTGTGGTTTCTTTACGAGTTCCCTCGCACTCCGACTTAACTCATTATCTTGCTCAAGAACAACATTGAATTGTCCGAAAAAATTTATTTCCAAAACGCACCGATTTTCCATGCTCGAGATAATTTTAAATTGGATTTCCTTGTTCAAATTATTAAAATGTGCAGGAAGTGTGCAACGACCTTAAATAATTTTTGTGACCCCGAAACCAGATTCCAGAAATTCAATTCCCGGACAAGTTATTGGTTCGCATGCCAATTCAGCTGAATCGAATGCTTGGTCTACAATATAATTGTCTGTCACTCCAAAACCAATTATGACGTTTACTAGGCAATTTACTATTCTAATTTTTGCGTGCATTTTGGTTAAGTTGACAAGTCAATGAGAGCTGAATTTAACCAGTCGGACCACGAGTTGACTCACGACCTGCGCTCCAATTTTGCTCAACCATGACAAATTCTAATGTTCATTTTACATTTTCACCCAACTGATGAACTTTATTTAACCAATTAATTGTCCATCAGATCAACTAAGTTTCATTGCTTTTAATCGATTGTAAATAATTCAAAGTTCATTCGTTTAATTAATTTTCATTTAAACAGTTGTTATTTATTTAATTGATTTTCAATTACTTAGTCTTGTCAAGTAATCAATCTTTTTGAATCGATGGATTTTTATTCAATTAATTAATTTTCACTCAATTAATTAATTTTTACTTAATTAAATAATTTCCAATTGATTAATTTTTCTATTAATTAACTTGTACCTATTAATTAATTTTTTTACATTGCTCAGGCTTTCTCGCTGCACGTTAGTGGGTGCCATTATAACCTTTGTTTTCCACTGTTTTATATTATGGATATTATTGTCTCAGACCTAGGCCAATCAGAAATCCTTATTTTTAGTTGGTATTCTATTGGCCATGCCGAAGCCAATACTGAATCAGAAGTTATAAACTTAGTTAAAGTTCAATGGATCTTATATTTTTCCTGACGGGCGCCAGATCGCTTAAAAAAGAAACCCTAAACGACCAAACAGTCCAGAATTCATGTTCTCTTGAAATTCCTATTATTTCACGTTTTCATTTAATTTAACTCAACTCTGATAATGACATATTACCCTCTATGGTAATCTCTGTTTTCCCCACTAGCTCAACACAGAGAGGGGTGGGGTTAGGAAAGACCTGAGCAAGAATAAAACATTACAATTGGGCGATATTGAGAGATATCGGCCCTTTACATGTCAGTGGTCGATCGTACTTTAGAACCTTATTCATAATGTGTCAGATACTCCAGCCAACGACTTAATCATTTTCCCTAGTCCATTTTATTGGATAGTTTGTAGTCTATGGCGAGCTACTTTACCAAGGTGCGCCGCACGTACGACGCGAGAACTCACAATGCACATATATTATACATTGTGCACGCTTGAAATCTCAGCTGATAGCATGTTGACTAATCGTATGCTAATCAGCCGGTGGCAGCGCTCCCACGTGACCATGTTATTTTGAGCGTGTGTCCTCCTTCCTTTAGGTTAATGTGACTTAGAAATATTCCTGTATGTGTGATACTGATTCCCGACTGCCAATTCGTGATCGTATAAACGTGTGGGTGGTGTGAAGTGCAGTCACGACTGCATAGCTGTGTATGGCAGTGTTGTAGGTGGTGTAGTGTGTGACAGCCGGCGAAGCCGGCTCTTTGAATGTGATGGCCGGGCCAGCCGGCCCTGAGAGTGTCTAGTGAATAACATAAAATGAAATTTCGAAGGCATTAGTGGATGTCTTTTCTTTTACTATACAGGATAACTCCCCAGCCTGGCGACGGTTTGGACCAGCGGAGTTACGATCTCTAGGCCTCGAGGGGTTTGTTTATAGCAACAAGCCATCCCTCTCGAGGCTCCTGTCAAATGACGGCTCTTAAGTGAATTCTGTGGACGACCAGGTATTAATTTCCAATTGATTTTACTTGAGTTTAATTTAACTGGGCGTGAGTATTTCAAATTTGGTCGTGGTATAATATACCACGTCACAATATGTATATCTTGTTCTCTAGCTCGGACAAGTTTAGCAGATCTTATTACTATGCAAAGATATTAACGTCCGAGTTTTGAAATGTTTGGTAATTACACACTTCGATTTAAAAACGATTACTCCGGACAAATAATTCTTGAAAAAGAAAAAACAAATCTGGCTCAGTACGGATTTGAACAGAGAACGCCACTATCTATTAGTGAAGCGTTAACCAATTACGCTACCGAGGCCTCATCATATTTTTCTTGTTCTTCATAGCTACCTTTTTACAGGGGAATCATATATGTACTTCTCATCTGCGATTAATTAATTAAATATTTCTGCATGAATTATTTGTTTGAAGTATTCGTTTCAACATTCAAATCTACATTAATTAAAACTTTAAAAACTCAGACGTTAACACCTTTAAATGGTAATAAAATCTGCCACACATTAATTAGATTACATCCACTTCGATCATCTCGGTACATTCGCTACTGTGGATACAGTACTCGGTACATTTGTCTCAGTGGACAAATGCGTATAATATTACCGTGTAAAAAGGTTTTAATCTGGTCTGAGGCAGATTTTTTCTTGTTCTTTAGGAGTTATTGGTCCAAAGTGATTGTACCAAGGGATCATTCATAAATCACGTTACGCATGTTTCTTTTGTTTATATTGTTTTATCCTTTTTCTCGTTGTGGAAATTATATTCACATATTTATTTTTACAAAAGTAAAATGCGTAACGTAATTTACGAATGATCCCTCGCATGAAAAATTTTTATCAATTATAATTTTGTTATAACTTGGGAATAACGTGCAGGACATATCGAAAGTTTCTAAAAACAACTTTGTCTAATTCTCAAAATTTTATATAAATAATTGAGATATCCAGTTTCCCATTTGGGAAATTAAGTAACGGCACTAAAGAACGTTTTTATACTCCTAATTTTTTAAAATTGCCACAATTTTTTCAGAGATTTTTTTAATCTATTATGGCCTACGGGAAGACCAGGGAAGCTCCTATTCAAATCAATAGATCAAAAGATGTACTTTCATAAAGAAATATCTGATTTTTAATGATTTAAACAGAAAATATTTTAAAAATTTGTCTAAATATGTGAGTTTAAAAAAACTCATTGCGCCATTAGATTTTACGAACAAAATTATCTAAATGCTCGTAATAATGAAAAGGTATTAGTTTTATGTGAAAACTTACATGACTATCGCGGATTTCTTTAAATCTCTATATTTCGAGACTCCTTGAATGCGAAAAAAGAATAGGTATTACAATGGTGTCTAACCAGGGTTGGCCCGGCCGACTCCCGACCATGAAAGCCAACCAGGGGTAGCCCGATGGGGATCCGACCAGAAACCTCGATGTAGTAGGGCCAACCGGGGCAATTTCTGCACGGGTCACAGTAATAAAGATATAAAAAAAGATGAATCATCGAAAATTCTACACCTGTCAAGTGTTGCTTGAACCAAACAAGCTACGTAAAAAATGAGTAGATAAAAGTTGTTCATCTGAAAAAGAGCTACATATCTTTATTCAATTATTTTTTTATGACACATAGTTTTTGTTTTAATCGGAAAAAGCTAGCATTGAAAATAAACAAATGCAATTTGTGGAAGAACGGCACAAGGTGCAAACGGAATTGATAGACAAAAGTTGTTCAACATTTGTTATTAATAATTAATTAATAATTTATTATTAATTATTTTTTGATAGAATGCGTAATTTTTGTATTAATCGTAAAAATAAAATTGAAAGTAAAAAAATTAAATTTTGGAAAAACGATATGAGGTACGGAAGAAAATTAATAGGCAAAAGTTCTTCAACCAAAAAAGATCTACAAGTTTGTTATCAATTTTTGTTATAAAAATACAATAAAAGAAAAGAAATTAACTTTTTGGGAAAGCGACACAAGTTACAATAACATTTTATGTATGTGTGTTTTTATTATACTCTCTCCTTTTTACGGGTTTGAGAGACTTCACAAACCATTACAAAACATCTCCTCACAAACTTGTTAACCTAACTTAACGTGCTTCTATCTAACCTCACACATCCTTCTCTATTCTAAGCGGAAAATAAAGGCCTACCTCTTAACAAATTCATCCGCTTCCCTTTCTAGAGTCACAAAATATCCCTTCACCCCAACTGTCAGATGATCCATTTATAAATTTCAGAACACAGCTTATTTTCTATAACTCCTTTCCCTTCTTTCGCTCCCTTCTCTTTGCCTCTCTCATCTAGCAGTAACAAAATCTCTCTCCTCCTAATCTGTCAAAATACATTTTTCCTTCCTTACCGCTTTTTATTTTCAGATGTACAACACATCCTAACCCCCACTGCAAGCCACTCCCATTCAACACATACCCTCTTAACAACCACCAACCACCGTGCTCTGCTTTTCACTAAAACATTTCCGTCACTATCTGCTTCTTCCAGCTCTTCTTTTCCTGGTGATCCTCTTCTTTCTTCTCCAGCCGAATAACCTCCATTGTGCCTTCCTTCTCGTTCCATTTCCATATTGTCTCCCCTACTTTCGCTTTCATATATTCACCTCGGCGCCTGCCCGTTCCAGCCTCTCCTTCTCTCTTCGAAGCCAATCTTCCACCAACTCCTCATGCTCTCCGTCCAATCCTCCTCAATACATATGCCTGAGTTATTGAGCTTACCCCTTGCCTCCAGCAACTCCGTTTTTTTTCTACATAGATTTCAGCTTAAGCATCAATCCTCGATCAATCTTTCATGACTGCTCAACTCTCTCCACCCTCTGTGTGCGTGCCGCTAGGCTCCCCACTACGCTCAATACCTTTCAGTCGTCTCCGCTGACAACCAGCACCTTCAGGTTTCTTCTTCTCGCCACACTATCCTCCTTCTCCACCACCCAATATTCCTTCGTTAAAGCCCTTGGAGTATTTTTCCATGTGCTATGTCCTCCAGTAAGTTCTTCCTTCTCTCTTCCTCTCAAGGTTCGCTCGTTCCCTCTCTTTCTCCCATTCCACTTTTATCACCTCCCTCCAAGCCTTCGTCTTCCTTTTCCTTTTCTCACCGTCACCACTCATCACGTTGTTCGGCTGTTGCTAACACACTGTCTCTCTATACACTTTCTCTCTCCTTTTGTCCGCTGTGACTTCTATGTCACTCTCTCTTCTTCTTCTCCACTGAAATCACTGCTGTAGTCAAGCAGCCTTCTCGTCACAGCTGACGCTCTCTCCACGCAAGCCCCCAACGACTCTTCACCTTGCCCTTCCGGTTCGACCCCTAACCTCAAAATTCACACGTGCCAATCTTTTCTTTGCACCTTACACCTTCTCCACAGATTCCACATCCACACATTCACGGAATTAAAGAAATTCACACAATTTAAGGAATTTACAGAATTCATGGAATTCACGGAGTTCACGGAATTGACGGAATTCATAGAATGGCTTTCAATCGTGGAATTCCATAAATTCGTGTCATCACATTTTTTTAAGAAGCACATATTTTGAGCATACAGTTGGAGCTGTCAGGTATTTTAGAGTAAAGTCATGTGATTTAAGAGTTATTTTGTCAGTTTTTGGTTTTGACGCTTTAGATAGAACGTCAAAGAAATAAGTTTAGTTTGAACCCTAACTTCTTCCAATGTTTTTAAGTCTGGAACGTCAACTAGCAAGATGGCCGATATTGAAGATCAAACAGTAGCATTAAACACATGGGAGAAAAATTCCTTTTCAGTATGTTTGCCTACACTGGGACGAAAATAACATTCATACGGAAGAACAAAAAGGATGTTGCAAAAACTCGCAGATCACTAAAGATTTAGTCACGACATACGCTGTTGCCATGACGCAAGAACGTGAACATCAAAGAAATACATTGCGTATAAGAAAGCGTTTCCTTCCGTACCACATGGCTATTTGCTTGAAGTTTTAAACATTCACGAAATCGGCTCACGCATCATCGACTTTCTAAGTCGTGCAATGATGTTTTGGGGTGGAAGAATCAAATATTTTGATTACGGACAACCAAGGTTAACTAGATCTATACACATTACAACAGGTATCTTTCAAGGAGACTCCTTCAGTACATTATGGTTCTGTTTAGAGTTGAACCCGTTGAGGAAAAGACTAAATATCATGTCTCATGGGTTCAAAATACATGATAATGCGTATGGTCATCAACTGACCTATATTCTATATATAGATGATCTAAAGCCACATGCTTGTTCAAAAGAGAAACTACAGCAAGTAATGCCTCTAATCAGAGGAGAATTAGGGACCGCAGAGCTTACCATAGTTAAGAAAAGCCTCATGACTGTTTTCACTATAAGATTCAGATTGTTTCTGAAGAGTTAACTCAACTCGGCAAACAAGATCAGAGCAATCAACGCCTGTTGGGATCATCAAATTGTCCAACACGGAGCTTGAAAAGTTAAGCAAAACCATTTGCATCGAAATAATGAAGCAACGAATGCACTACATTAATTCGGCGATTAAAAAGGTAGTTCTACCACGACATAGCAGATAGGGGCGTTGTAGATTTCAAGAAACTGTAAGTCTGAATTTCTATAGTTGCGAGGCTATTTTAACAGCAAGCGACATGTTGCACTTTACCTTGAATATCAGGGAAGGAACCGTAGAGGAATGAGAAACGCAATGGAGAGAAAAAGCCATCCCCGTCAAGCAACCCACAACGTTAGATCAACATAAAGTGGATAGTGAGGCATCCAATATTTGGCTGAAAAAGGTGCCGATTATGTGAAGATACCAACGGACGTATCCATCAAGCACATTATTGATAGTTGACGTCTAATGGCTCAGAAATAAGATACGCACATGCATAATAATATGGTAGGAATTATACATCAACAACTTGCCCCGAACCTAGGATTCTTCATTGAATGAAGAAATAAAGAAAATGAAATTAGAAAACGAAGATTACATCTTAGTCGGAGGGGTTACTTACCAGACCGATCATTATATCTGAGCCGATCAACTCGACATCGTGATGCGTGAGAAGAAAGGCGGAAGAGTCTACCTCTTCGACATCGCTTGTCTACTTAAGCGGAAGTTTCAGGCAACCTATACAAACAAGATAAGTGTATAAATAAGCGAGCTGAGAGTAGATGTATAGGAGGGTTTCTGGATCAAAAAGTAAGACGGAGTCTGGATATGAATTACAAGACGGACTCTGGATACTGATTTGAACCACTTTTATATCCAGAGTCCGTCTTGTAATACATTTTAGTAGATACTAATAGTAGATGTACAGGGGGGCTTCTGGAACAATTAGTATTAGTGCGTCTCTGTGTGAAGTAAGCCTGTGTGCGTGTGTCCGTGTGAGGTTGACATCGAGACCGTTCTAGAACATTCCTTGATGACGTCATAAAATAATATCGCGTAATTCTGTCAGCTAAATGCATGTAACAATAGGTTCAAGGTTATTTCTTATCTCAAGAATTTTTTCGCGTAAATACTTTCAAGGTTATACTTTGCTTTGTCCTGGCA
>JAABKJ010014554.1:0-10088 GCA_011634705.1 Andricus grossulariae
CAAATTATCTTCTTGGGTTTAAAATTCAAGAATTTTTTCGAAAAATCAATTTTTTTGCACTATTACAGAATAATGCAACTGTGTAGCTTGAATTTTTTTCAGACTTATCTTTGCGGGTTGAAAATTCAACTATTTTGTTGAAAATGCAATGCATATTAATATTTTATCCAGAAAAGTAACGAATTTCCAACGAAATAGCTCAATTATCCATAAAAAAGATGAATCTTCAACCAAAAGCATTAATTTTTAATAAATTAATTCAGCTTCAAACCAAAAGTTGAAATTTCTACCAAAATAGTTGGAGCTTTTACTGTAAAAGACGAATTTTTAACAACAAAAAACGAATTTTCAACAAAAAAGTTAAATTTTCAATCAAGAATGATAATTTTTTGATAAAAGTGTTAAATTTGCATCAAAATAATTCAATTTCCCACCAAAAAGTTTCATTTCAACCGACAAAGGTAACATTTCTACCCAAAGAGATAAATTATCAAGCAAGAAACATTTCGCAGTAAAGTAAGAAAAAAAATTTCAAACAATTTGAATAATTTTCGATAAAAAAGTTAATTTGGAAACAAATAGTCGAATTAGCTACCCAAAAGGATGCATTTTTAACCAATTATTTTAATTCACAACCAAAGAGGATGACTTTTTAACAAAATTGTTGCACTTTTATGAAAATAATTAAATTTTCTTTCTAATGGCTAAAAATGATATTTTCAGTTGAACTGCGAAGTCTGACTATTACATTCCGTTTCCACTTGCAAAACGTTAAATTTTCAATCAAAAATAATAATTTTTTGATAAAATTGTTGAATTTTTATCAAAACTATTATATTTCAACCAAGCAGTTTCATTCTAACCGAAAAAGATAAAATTTTTACCCAAAGAGATAAATTATCAAGCAAGAAACATTTTTCAGTAAAGTAAGAAAAAAACATTTCAAACAATTTGAATAATTTTCAACGTAAAAGTTAATTTGCAATCAAATAGTCGAATTAGCCACCCAAAAAGATGAATTATTAACAAAATATTTTGATTTTCAACCAAAGAGGATGACTTTTTAACAAAATTGTTGCATTTTTATAAAAATAATTAAATTGTCTTCTAAATGGCTAATATTTTCAGTTAAAATGTAAAGTCTTACTGTGACGTACTGTGACCCCTTGTGATTATGAATATGTTATGAATACAATTATAAATAATGTTTGTCATATTTTTGCGGAAAGTACTTTGAAGAAGTAATTTTAACATTGAGTAAAAAGAGGAATTATGGGTCAGACGATTCGAGTTCTTCCTGCAATAACGGTGTTCTCAAAACTATTTTTGTTTGGAAAATGAATTGATTTTCCGTAAATGTAAATTGTTTCTTGCATTTGTTGTAATTTTAGCAATGAGTGGAAAGAGGAATTATTGGTCAGACGAATCGAGTCCTTCCTGAAATTACGGTGTCGTCAAAACTATTTTTGTTTGTACAATAAATTGATTTTGCGTAAATGTAACTTCTTTCTTGTATTCCTTGTGATTTTAACAATAAGTGAAAAGAGGAATTATTGGTCAGACGATTCGTGTCCTTCCTGAAATTACGGTGTCCTCAAAACTATTTTTGTTTGGAAAATGAATTGATTTTCCGTAAATATATCTTGTTTCCCACATTTCTTTTATTTATAACAATGAGTGGAAAGAGGAATTATTGGTCAGACGAATCGAGTCCTTTCTGAAATGTCCTCAAAACTATTTTTGTTTGGAAAATAAATTGATTTTCCGTAAATGTAACTTGTTTTCCACATTTCTTGTAATTTTAACAATGAGTGGAAAGAGGAATTATCGGTCAGACGATTCAAGTCCTTCCTGAAATTACTTTGTCGTCAAAACTATTTTTGTTTGTACAATGAATTGATTTTCCGTAAATGTAACTTGTTTCCCGCATTTCTTGTTTTGCAGGCAAATCGTCATGACCGCACGTGCTTCTCTGATGAGCGTACAGCGTATGGGGAAAGACAATCGAGATCACGTAATATCGATCTCGTTGTGCTGGATTTACTCACTGAAAATCCCAATTGACTGAAGAGTTTCCTCGCGATTACAGCTGGGTCAAAACTATACGAGCAAGTTCATGATATTCCATCGACACCTGAAACGATTATATCCCTCGCGAGTGTCGTCACGCTATTCAATTTATATACATATATGCACGTGAAATCAAAAACTCTCGAGGAAAAGTTATTTTTTTCTCCCAAGGGGGAACATTATTTTCGAGGCCACTCTGCTCTACGTCATGAAGAGAAATGCTACAAAAAGGCCACAGGAGATGATGAAACATCAGAGATAACGGTAAAATATTTTTTTTTTTTACTTATTTCAGACTTCAAGCTCTTTCCCAGAATCCCTTTTTCACCCACTTTTTGAGAACTCCTATTTTTTTTCTTATTTTCAGAAACTGACTAAAATTATGGAATTTTTCGTAAAACGAACTGGTCAAGTATAGCACTGGGGCTAGTATTACGGAAAATTGCGTAATGATAGATAGTCTGCTAATTTGAAAGGCGACTATTATATTTTTCATCCAGGATTCATCTCTTTTGTTTAATAATAATTCTACGATTTGGTTAATAATTTCATTGTTTTGTTAGAAAATTCAATGATTTTATGAAGAATTCATATCTTTGGTCGAAAATTCAACTGTTTATTTGCAAATTGAACTACTTTGTAAAAAAATGCATTTTTGTTGTTGTTAAAGATTGAGCAGTTTCTAAAAAATTCATTTTGTTAGTTAAAGATTCATTTCGTTTTTGGGACAATTAAACTATTTTGTTGAAAATTCGTGATTTTATTGATAGAAATTAATTTTTTGAACTGAAAATTTAACTTTTTCACTTTTGGTTGCAAATTTATTGTTTTTATTTGAAAATTCAACTATACAGTTAAAAATTCATACTTTTTTTTTAGAAAATTCTTTTTAGTTTGGAAATTTATCTGTTTTGTAGAAAATTCAACTATTTTGCAGAAAATTAACTTCTTGATTGAAAATTCAACTGTTTTGTAGAATATTCGCCTTTTTGGTTTAAAAACTCCACAATTTGGTTGATATTTTTTTTCTCTCTTGAAAGAAAAATCTTTCTTGGTTGAAAATTCAACTATTTTAGTGAAAATTCATCTTTCTGATTCAAAAATCCAACTATTTGGTTGAAAGTTGAACTATTTTGTCAAAAATTCACTTTAATGATTGAAGATTCAACTATTTTATTTCAATTTGTAAATTCATGTATCTTGTTGAAAGTTCGTCTTTTTTGGTAGAAAATTAATCTTCTAGTTTGAAAATTCAACTGCTTCATTGAAAGTTGAACTACTTTGTGAAAAATTCCTTTTTTTTTAGTTAAATTTAGTTAAAGGGGGAAAATTTAACATTGTTATTGAAAATTCATACTCTTTTGTAGGACATTTTTTGGGGTTTAAAAATTGAACTGGTTGAAATTTGTTTCCTCTCTTGACTGCAAAATCGTTTTCCATCGAAAATTCAACTTTTTCTTAAAAATAGTCTTTCTGCTTTGAAAATTCAATTACATGGTTGTAAGTTGAACTACATTGTGCAAATTTAATTTTTCTAGTTGACTGATTCCTCTCTTTGGACAAAAATTTCACTACTTTTTTAGAAATCTATTTTTTTTATTTAAAATTAATTTATTTCCCTGAAAATTTAACCTTTCCATTCTTTGATGCAAATCGATATTTTTTAGTCGTGGATTCAACTATATGTTTGAAACTTAACTTTTTCGTTAACAATTGATAATGTTTTGTAGGAAATTCTTCTTTTTGGCTTAAAAATTTTCCTGTTTTGTTGAAAATTTTACTTTTTGGGTTGAAAATTGAAATATATGGTAGAAAATTCTACTACTTGGTTGAAGTTTAAACTACTTCGTAAAAAATATATTTTGTTAGTTGAGCATTCATCTCATTGGGAACAATTTAACTTTTTTGTTGAAAATTCGTTTTTTGTTGTTCAACATTAATTTTTGGAACTGAAAATTTTACTTTTCAATTTGTTGTAGCAAATTATTGGCTTTCAGCTAAAAATTCATATATATGGTAGAAGATTAACTTTTTGGTTAAAAATTCACACTTTTTTGTGCAAAATTTTTCTTTTTGGGGTGAAAATTCAACGATTTTATATTAAATTAACTTCTCCTTTGGAAATTTATATTTTCAGTTTAAAAATTTAGTTATTTGGTAGAGCATTCGCGGTTCTGGCTTGAAAATTTAACATTTGGGTTGAAACTGTGATTCTCTTTTTACTGAAAAATGTTTCTCGGTTGAAAATTCAACATTTTTATTGAAAATTCATCTTTTTGGTTTGAAAATTCATCTATTTCAGTAAAAGTTTAATTTTCTTAATCAAACAACATCTTTTTTTTTCAAACAAGTCATCTTTTTTGTTCTAGAATTTAAATGTTTTGTTGAAAATTCGTCATTTTGGATAGAATATTGGTCTTCTTGGCTTGAAAATTCAAATGTTTCTTTAAAAATGCAGCTAGTTTTGGTTGAAGTTTAAACTTTCTTCTTTGAAAATTCAACCATTTGGTTAAAAATCCAACTATTTTATTGAAAATCTAATATACTTCGACTGAAAACCTTAGAAATTTGAAGCGTTTTATATTACCCTATTTCCGAAGTTTTAAGAGCATTTCGGGCTGTGAAGTCTCTTATTTCCACTTTAGCGTAGCTAGAAAAACGTGACGTCTGGATAAAAAGGATATTTTCACTTAAAATGCGAGGTCTGACTATGACGTTCCTTTTCCACTTGCAATTATGAATACATTATGAATACAATTATGAATAATATTAGTCATATTTTTGCAGAAAATACTTTAAAGATTCAATTTTAAAAACGAGTGAAAAGAAAAATTATTCGTCTGACATGGTAAATTTCTGGAACGTTTGGAATATATAAAAATGTTCAAAAAATCCTTCGAGCTCAAAACTTTTCTGCAGGGTAAATGTTTTGCAGAAGAAGACAAATGGAACCATGTCAATTTAATAATTTCAGAAATTTCAAAGTTGAGAATAAAAAAAGTGGAAAGACGTATTTTTCTATACTAAGTCTTGCATAACTTTACAAACTTGCATGAAATTCCTGAACCATCTAGATACATAATGGCAAGGAAGAGGAAATATTTACTCGACTCTTTTTCGAATTCCAAAGAACCACTTCTTTCGCCGTTTTGCATCCTCTCTGGTCATCGAGAAAAGTCAATTTCTCGGTGAAGACTATATATAGTAGCTGCTCTTCAAAGTGAATATCGAGTTAAGTAACTTCATACTTATAGAACTTCCGGAGAATAAGTTGCCACATTGGATTCAGAATTCGTACACAAATCTAAATATTCATCTCTAATATTTTTCTTAAATAAATGTTCTGTAGAAACTGTACTCACTTCGAAAATGTATTATCAAGGTTATTATCGAGGTCTTATCAATTTATTATTCATTGTTAAAAACAATAAATGGTTCTCGAAATAGTTTAAATTAAACTTCAGATTAAACAACTTACAACTAATTGAATTCAATGAATATTTCTTGGTGGAAAATAAATCAGTTTTCCCACGTATTAGTTTTATAAAGTAATTTTTCACTGTAAGTACATAAAACGTTAATTAATCACACCAAATTTTGACACAAGATATAATAATTTTCCTTAAGATACGTTCATTCGTGTCACTTGTTTATACTATTTATTATCAACAATAATTATTTTTCAAATTTTCCAAATTTTTTCTCACAATATCAATGCTGAGGTACTATTAAAAAAGAGTATACAAGCACTTACTCAATTAATAAAATTAAAATTTGCGTATTTATTTAATAAATTGTTGATAGAAAATGCAATTATTATAAAAAAGTAAATATATACCCTTGTAACAATTTTTCGTTGTTCATAAACATTTTCGAAATAGTTTCAATTTTGTTGAGTGGGAAAGAGAGAACAAAAAATTTAATATTTTTTGATACGATTGAAGAGGGGGAGCTAAGCGGTGCAAAGTCTAATCAACCTAATTTTAGAGGAGAAGCAAAAAACATTTCTAGAGGAACAATTTACAACCGATTTAGTAATTTTTTGTGTATATTTGACTTTTTAGAAATTTCATCATATCAAAAAAAATATCCAATTTTAATTGGGAAGGTTTGAGTAATTAGGAATTAAACATTTCATATGACCACAGTCACAATTATTCAGCAGTACATTTATATGGAAAATAGGAGAATTATTCTTTTAAAAAAAAGAATTATTCAGAAAAAATTGTCTTGTGCAATTTTTAAATTTATATATAAAATTAATATTTACTTACACAAAATTTCTATAATAAATAGTATATAATCTAAAATAATATAAAGGAAAAGCAAAGACTGTTTGAAAAACAAAGATTGTTGGTAAGTGATGAAAGCTGATATCTTAACATTCAGAATTATTATATAATATTTTTGTATATACAATAAAACCGTCGAATTTTCATTAAAAAAAAAACAATTCCTGGTGAAAAACGCTAACGTAAAATACTAATTTTCAAAGAAATTCCAGACAAAAACACTATCATAATATAACAAACAAATTGTTTAAGATTGTAAATCCTTATTTAAAAACGCAAGCCGACTTCCGGTATGAAACGCCAGGCAAAACGAAAAATTAAAATCGTACAAAAATTGTATATTCAATGACTTTGCATAATAATCTAAAAAACTAACGATTTTTCAAATTAAAAATAAAAATTTTCGACAAAGAAAACTAACATAACATACGTAAAAAATTGTTCCAAATTGTAAATCTTCTTTGAAATTTAATGACTTTTGTTTCAAATAACCGATTTCCGGTAAAATAAATGCTAACATAACCTTAAACTGTTCCAAAATTGTAAATCTTCGAAATCTATATCAATATTTCCATAAATTGTGCCAAAAAATTTTATCTTTTCTGAAATCTAAATTTTTTTACGGATACCGATTTCCGATGGAAAGTGGTAACATATCCTAAGCTTGTTAAACAGTTGTGAATCTTCTTTGAAATTTTTTTTATCTAATTTTTCTTAAATTAAAAATACCAATTTCCGGTAGAAAATCCTAGCATACCCTAAACCTAAAGTTGTTTAAAAAAATGTTATCTTCTTAAAAATCCAATTTACAGTATAAAGCACCACCAAAAATAAAATTATACAAAAATTGAGAATTCAATCTAAATTATAATCTGAAAAGTTTGATATTTTTGGAATTTCAAAAATACCAATTTTCGAATAAAAAAACTAATATAACAAAAATGTGTACTAAATCATAAATTTTTCTTTTGTTTTGTTTAACTTTTGTGTAAAACCGATATGTAGTGAAAAGCGTCAACATAATTTTAAACTGTTATAAAGTTGTGAATCTTCTTTGAAATTTTTTAAATAAAATTTGTTTGAATTAAAAGTACTAATTTCCAAAGAAAAATTCTAACATATCCAAAATTGTTCAAAGATTGTTAATTTTATTAAAATTATAATGATTCGAATTATTAGAATGATGTTAAAAATGTTGAAACTGCAGTCCATCAATAAATTGGAAAATTTCGAAGTTTTTCAAGGACCAATGTTTGATTAAAATTGTGTAAAATCTCAAAAGTTTTTTATGTAACAATAAAATAACTCTTCATCTGCTCTTGTTGTCCCTAACAAGATTAGTTTCCGAGAAAGAAACTAAACTTATCAACTTTTTTCCCTATTGAATGACTCACAATTGAAAAGAAAAAGATCAAGAATGGGATTTGCTGAGCTCGAGAAAAAATTCCATTTGATGAGTGAAATCCCCGGGGATTTTACGGTTAATAAAATGTCCTCTTCGATACAATGGTCATATTGTAATTTAAGATATATTGCGTCATGATAAAAAATCGCAGGATTATTTTGTCCAATCGTATCTTAATATAATTTACTTTCCAAATATTGATTAAAATAATTGGATGATAGTCCACGCTTTAGCGCGTAGAGAACATAATTTCAAGATCGCTAATGAATATCCCAAAATTAAATTATCAATTAATTATATAGGAAACAAAGTCCAGAATATTAATTAAAGTGATTTAGGTCACGAATACAATTAAGCAATATTCTATTGAATACTGATTCAAAATCTGCTGCCGTCACCGTCGAATTATCTCAATTTGATTAAACCCGACCAACCGTAATAACATAACTAACATCTGCATTAGGAATAATAATGGTGCACTTGCTCACCAAGGACAATTTGGACATTACTCAGGGCGAATAATTGTGCAATTAGGTACAATGAACTGAATGTAATTAACGTTGATGAATACGTGTATAAATTTTGATTTTGAGTTTTGAGGTACAACAACAAAAATTTATAATCCTTTTCTGAAAAATAGTTGCGTCACGATTCTTTCGAAAGCATTGTATATAAATGAATTCTCAACAAAAAGTGTAACAGTTGATATTTCCACCAACAAATATTTTAATTTTTGAAAAAACCTGGTAAATTACACAAAAAAATACGAATTTTCAACACAGGAGTTGAATTTTCAATTAAGACAGAATTTTCAATCAATTATGAAAAAAAATCTCATACAAAATGCTGACTTTTTAAGTCATAAAGACGAATTAAAAAAAAATTAATTTTCAATTAAAAAATCCGAGTTTTCAACAAAATAAGTGAATTTTCAACTGAAGAAGATCAATTTCCAGCAAAAATGAAATAGCTACATTTTTAGTAAAAAACAATTCATTATCAACAAAAAAAACGAATTTTCAAAAAAAAAAATAATTTCTAACCAAAGAAATGAACTTTCAACTAAAATGATGCATCTCCAATTAAAAACATACATTTTTAACCAAATAGTTGAATTTTCAAAACAGAGGATAAATTTTCTACCAAGAAAAGACAAATCTTCAACAAAATAAATGAATTTTCAACTAGAAAAAATCAAATTTCTACGAATAATAGAATAGTTTAATTTTAAGTCAGAGGAATAAGTTTTTACCCAAATCAAATGAATTTTAAACAAAACAGTTAAATTTTCAACTAGATGAATTTTCAACCAATTGACAAAGAATGGAATCGTCAAATTTTCAGCTGCAAAAATTTATTTTCAATAATTACAAATAATTTTCAATCAAAGAAATTAAATTTCAACCAAAAAGATTAATTGTCCACAAAAGAAAAGAATATTTCTTTCCAAAATACATTACTTTTCTACCAAATATTTTTATTTTTAGTAGAATTTTCAACCTAATCTTTGCATTTTCAACCAAAAAGATAAAATATCTGTCAAAAGGAAATTTCCACGAAAAATGAAATGAAAAAAATTACCTTTTCAGTTAAAAAAATTAAAAAATATTTTTTTAAATCATTTTCAAACAACGAAATTAAATTTCAACCAAAAAGATTAATTTTCAACAAAATACATGAATTTTCAACCTAAAACTTTAATTTTGAATGGAATTTTCGAACAAGAGGATTCATTTTTTGCCAAAAAAAGACAAATTCAAAATAAAATAGGTGAATTTTCAACCTAAAAATATGCTATTTCTACCAAAGACATTGAATTTTCAATTTAAAAATCCGAGTTTTCAACCAAATAAGTGAATTTTCAACTGAAGTAGATCAATTTTTAACCAAAAAAAATAGCTACATTTTCAGTGAAAAACAATTCATTATCAACAAAAAAAAAACAAATAGTAGAAAAATTGGTTAAATTTTTAATCAAAGAAATTAACTTTCAACTAAAATGATGCATCTCCAATTAAAAACATACATTTTTAACCAAATAATTGAATTTTCAACTTGGAAGATAAATTTTCTACCAAGAAAAGACAAATCTTCAACCAAATAAATGAATTTTCAACTAGAAAAAATCAAATTTCTACGAATAATAGAATAGTTTAATTTTAAGTCAGAGAACTAAGTTTTCACCCAAATAAAATAAATTTTCAACAAAACAGTTAAATTTGCAACCAATCGACGAAAAATTGGAATCGTTAAATTTTCAGCTACAAAAATTTATTTTCCATAAATAAAAATAATTTTCAATCAAAGAAATTAAATTTCAA
>JAABKJ010014555.1:0-10088 GCA_011634705.1 Andricus grossulariae
TTTAATATTTGATTTATAATTACTGATTTTAAATGAACAGTCAGATATTTCTAAATATTAAGTAATTGTTCTTTTTCATGATTAAAAAATTTCAAATTGAATGTTTTGAAAATGGAATATTTTAGACTGAAAGAATCTTTGAAATTTAATAAAAGCTTATAATTATGAATATATGATTTTGAAGTCATTAAGTTTTTATTTTAATTTTCAACAAATTACATAAATTTTGAATTAAATAGTTTCAAAAATGTATATGATACTAGTGCAAATTTTATTTGATTAATTTTGAGCTTATATTTTGTTCGCTTCTAAACTTTTTCAACTAAATAGTTGAATTTTTTAACTAAAAAAGATCCATTAAAAAAGATCAATAAAAAAGAAAAAAAATCCATAAAAATGATCCAAAAATGGTGTAGAATTTTCATTTGAGAGAATTAACTTTCGATTAAAAAAAAAACTAATTTTCTACAAAACAGTTTAATTTTGTACCAAAAAGTTGAATTTTCTGCCAAATTGTTAAATTTTCAAGCCAAAACGACTTTTTTTTACAAAAAAAAGTTGACTTTTCAGTCCGAGAATATGAATTTTTAACAAAAAAGTTAATTTTCATCCGAACTTTCAATAAAATACATAAATTTTCAAACGAATAGTTGAATTTTCTACCAGATTGTTGAATTTTCGAGCCAAAAAATACGAATTTTCAACATAAAAGTTAATTTTCAAAGCAACTGATTAATTTTTAACAACAATAAACATATTTCTGCAGAAAGAGATGAATTTTCAAACCAAAAAGATAATTATTCAACAAAATATTTGAATTAAAAAAAAAAAGTTTCTGATCAAGAAAGAGAGAAAGAAAATGTATAATTTTTAATTGTTCAAGTCTTTAAAACTGCATTGTAAAATGCTTTAATTTAAAATGTATGCTTAAAAATTAAAACCTAAAATGTAAAATTTTTAAAGTGAAAGTTTTTCGAATTATGCATTCTAAACTGAATATCATAAATGAAAAGTATAAAAATTCAATTGTTTGGTTAAAACTTAACAATTTTGTAAACAGGTCATCATTTTTGGGTAGAAAATTCAAGTATCTTCGTGAAAAATTTACTTCTTATTTCAAATTAATATTTGAATGTTAAAAATTTAAACTGAAATATTTGTTTTGATGAAAATTGAACAATTTTTTTTTAATTTGTATTTTTAATTTAAAAATGCATCTATTAAAGTAGAAATTGCATCTATCTTGGATAAAAGTCTTTAAAAATCTTCAAAATGCTTGAAAACTTTATTTCAAAATCTTGAAGAATCATGTTGTTTTACATTTTTTCAAATTTTATATTATTTTTGAAATCTTCTCAGAACTTCTAAAATTATTTTTAAATGAATATCTAAAATATTTCTAAACTGAATATCATAAATGAAAAGTATAAAAATTTAACTAATTCTTTAAAAAGCGGTTGACATCAAACTTGTACATATTTTGTTTTCTCGAAAATTTTGTACAATTCCGGGTCAAAAAATAAATTCCCGGTCATTTCCCGGTCCAGCGGCCTCCCTGAATCATCCCTATTAAAATCTGCTAAAAAATGAAAACCAATACCTGTTTTTTGAACATGGCGCATTCATCCGGTGTCATTGTGTCGGCTTTGGCAATGACGGGAATGATGTTGACTTTGTCATGTAGGCGTTGCATAAATTCGACATCGAGGGGCTTCAACCCATGTCCAGAGGGTGCGACAAAATAGAGACAGCAATGGACGCGGCTGTCTGGAATTTGTCTTCTCACAACTCGGGATTCGGCATTCAGGAACTCCTCGTACTTCGATTCGATATATTCAATCACTGGTACCCAACTGAAATTCAAAATTCAATCAGAAAATTAAAAACTTTAACAAAATAGTTGAATTTTCTACCAAACTGTGGATATTTCAAGCCAAAAGGACGAATTATCTGCAAAACAGTGGGATTTTTTAATCCGAAAATATGAATTTTCAACCAAAAAGGTTCATTTTCAATCACACAGTTAAATTTTCAACAAAATAGTTGAATACTCTACAAAAAAAGATTAATTTTCAAACAAACCGTTGACTTTTCAACAAAAATATGATTTTTCTACTAAAGGACATACATTTTTCAAACCAAAAAGATGAATTTTCAAAAAAAGATTTGAGTTTTCAGACTGAAAAGTCAAATGTTTTAGAAAAAAATTTGACTTTTTAATCCGAGAAGATGAATTTTCTACCAAACTGATAACATACCCAAAAAGACGACTTATCCACAAAACAGTAAAATTTTTAATCCGAAAATATGAATTTTCATCAAAATAGTTCAATTATTCAACCAAAAGAAATTTATTTTCCACCAAACAGTTCACTTTTCAATAAAAAAGATGATTTTTCTATCAAAGGAGATGAATTTTCAAACCAAAAAGACAAACTTTTAACAAAAGAGTAGGATTTTCAGGCTGAACAATCGAATTTTTTAGAAAACATTTAACTTTTAAACACGAGAAAATAAATTTTTAACAAGAAAGTTAATTTTTAACTAAACATTAGAATTATCAACCAAATAGTTGAATTTTACACCAAATTGTTGATATTTCGAACCAAAAAGACGAATTATCTACAAAACAGTGACATTTTTAATCCGAAAATATTAATTTAAAAAAAAAAGGTTTATTTTCAACTAAATAGTTGAATATCAACAAAAACAGGTTCATTTTCAAAAAAACTGTTGACTTTTCAACAAAAAATATGATTTTTCTATTAAAGGAGGTGAATTTTCAAACCAAAAAGACGAATTTTCAACAAGAACGTTAATTTTCCACTAACAGTAAGAAAGATGAATTCCCAACCAAATATTTAAATTTTCAACCAAACAGTTGCATTTACAACCAAATAGTTGAACTTTGAAACAATAGATTAATATTCAAATAAAAAAGACAAATTTTCAAGAAGAGATTTGAATTTTCTAATAAGAAAGATTTTTCAGTCAAAAAAGAAAAAGAATTGAACCAAATTCCTGAATTTTCAAGCCAAAAAGTCGACTTTTCTACAAAACAGTTGAATTTTCAACTCAAAAATATGAAAATTCATAAAAAAAAGTGAATTTTTAACCAAACAGTTGAATTTTCAACGAGATAGTTGAATTTTCTACAAAACAGTGGAATTTTTAACACAGAAACATGATATTTCAAGAAAAAAGCTCATTTTCAACCAAATAGTACAATTTTCAACAAAATAGTTAAATATTCAACCAAAAGATTGATTTTCAACTAAACAGTTGACTTTTCAAGAAAAAAAGAAGTTTCTACCAAAATAAATGAATTTTCAGGCAAAAAAGAAGACGAATTTTTGACAAAACAGTTGGATTTTCAACTGAATCGATGAATCTTGTAACAAAGTAGTTGAATTTTCAATGGAAAAACGAAATTTCAACCAAGAAGATTAATTTTCTACAAAAATTGATGAATTTTCAATAAAATGCACGAATTTCCAACCAAACAATTGTATTTTTAATAAAAAAAATGATTTTTCAAACCAAAAAACAAATTTTCAGTTGGATTTTCAACTAAATCGTTAAATCTCCTAACAAAATAGTTGAATTATCAAGGGAAAAACGAAATTTCAACCAAGAAGATTAATTTTCTACAAAAATAGATGAATTTTCAACAAAATGCACGAATTTCCAACCAAACATTTGTATTTTTAACCAAAACAAATTATTTTTCAAACCAAAAAAAAATTTCCAATTAAGAAACATTTTTTCAGTCAAGAAAGAAAGAATATTTCAAACAAATTGTATAATTTCTACAAAACAGTTAAATTGTCAACCTGAAAATATCGATTTTCAACCAAAGAGATAAATCTTCAAACGAAAAAATGAATTTTTTACAAAATAGTTCAACTTTCATCCAAGTAGTTGAATGATAAAAAAAAAATCTACCAAAGGAGATGAATTTTCAGCCCAAAAAGACGAATTTTCTACAAAACAGTTGAATATTCAACCAAAAAAGATTAATTTATAAACAAACAGTTGACTATTAAAAAAAAGAAGTTTCTACGAAAGAAATGGATTTTCAGCCAAAAAAAAAAAGGGCATTTTCTACAAGACAGTTGAATTCTCAACTCAACTTCTAACAAAGTAGTTGAATTTTTAACGGAAAAACGAAATTTCAACCAAGAAGATTAATTTTGTACAAAAATAGATGAATTTTCAATAAAATACATGAACTTCTAACAAAAAATTTGTAGTTTTAACCAATAGAGATGATTTTTCAAACCAAAAAACAAATTTTCAGTCAAGAAAGAAAGAAAATTTCAACTAAATTGTATAATCTTCAAGTAAAAAAGGCGAATTTTCTATAAAACAATTACATTTTCAACATGAAAATATCAACTTTCAACCAAAGAGATGAATCTTCAAACGAAAAAATGAATTTTTTACAAAATAGTTCAACTTTCATCCAAGTAGTTGAATTATTAAAAAAAAATCTACCAAAGGAGATGAATTTTCAGCCCAAAAAGACGAATTTTCTACAAAACAGTTGAATTTTCAACTTAACCGTTGAATCTTCTACTAGAATAGTTAAATTTTTCAACCGAAAGACGAAAGTTCAACCAAGAAGATCAATTTTCTACAAAAATAGTCGAATTTTCGATAAAATCCATGAATTTGCAACCAAACAGTTGCATTTTTAATCAAAGGAGATGATTTTTCAAACCAAAAACCAAATTTGCAACTAAGAAACATTTTTCAGAAAAGAACAAAAAAATTCAACTAAATTGTGTAATTTTCAAGCAAAAAAGGCAAATTTTCTACAAAACAGTTAAATTTTCCATCAAAAGAGATGAATCTTCAACCGGAAAAATGAATTTTTGACAAATTAGTTTAACTTTCAACTAACTAGTTGAATTTTCAATAAAATTATTCAATTGTCAACCAAAAGTAATAAATTCTCTACAAAAAATATAATAGCAGACTTTCCAATTTACAAGAATTAAATTTAAAAAAAGGCTTTTCTACCAAAAGATGAATTTTCAATCCAAAAAGACGAATTTTTAACAAAATAGTTGAATTTCCGACCAAGAAACATTTTCCAGTCCTGAAATAAAAAAACATCAACCACATTGTTCAATTTTCAAGCAAAAAAGAAGAATTTTCTACAAAACACTTGAATTTTCTACAAAAAAGTTCATTTTCAACCAAGCAATTGAATTTTCTACCATAATAATTGAATTTTTTACCCAGAAAGACGAAATTTCAACAAAACAAATGAATTTCCAACCAGAAATGATCAATTTTTAATTAAAAATATCAACCCTTAATTTTTAATATTAATTTTTAACAACGATTTTTTTGTTAACTAAAAAAGATAAATTTCCAACCAAGCAGGTAAATTGTAAACTAAAAAAGATCAATTTTTAAACAAAAAATGGAATAGTTGAATTTTCTATTTAAAAAAATTGATTTTCAACGAAAAATTAATTTTTGACCAAAAAGTTTATGTTTCTACCAAAAAGATCAATTTTTTACAAAAAAATGAATGATCAATAAAAGACATGAATTTTCAACTAAAAAAGATGAATTTTCAACTAAGTAGTTATTTTTTCAAAGTAAAAAGTCGAATGTTTCAGAAAACAGTTGACTTTTAAACAAAAAAAAAATATTTATCAACAAAATATTTGAATTTTCAACAAAAAAGTTAATTTTCAACCAAACAGTTGAATTTTCTACGATAATAATTGAATTTTTTTTATCAAGAAAGACGAATTTTCAACAAAACAGATGAATTTCCAACCAAAAAGGTTTAATTCTGAAGAAAATTATCGAGTGTTCAACAAAATAAAAAAATTTTCAAACGAAATAATAGAATTTTGAACCGAAAAGATGAATTCGCAACCAAAAATAAAATAGAAGACTTTTCAATAAAAAAGAGTTAACTTTCAACGAAAAATAGTTAATTTTTTTTTATTCTCTTCTGTTAATTCAGTTCACGAGAACAAGGAAAAGTTTCTTTAAAAAAGGAAAAAAGAATATAACAAGCGAAAGAGTATGACGTCCGAAATATACTTATACAGAAAATGCGAATTTTCTATTCACGAATATTCGACTCTACCAATGAAGCTGTCTGGCAAACGAAAGAAGGGTCCTGGGTTCGAATCCCAGGAGAGTTGAAAGGCGTTTCTTTTTTTATCAAATATTTTCTTTAATCTCTTGCGGGTAGTAAAACGGAAACTTCTATTAGAAACCTTCAAAATGACTAAAATCCGAATCCTAGATAAAATTTGTGTCTCGAATTGTACTTTGGCTTCGGAATTTCTTACCAATTACTATTGTCAACGGCGTCACCAAATCCGGGTGTGTCCACGACCGTCAAAGTCAAATTAACTCCATTCTCCTTCAGAAGAACTTTACTCGTCTCCACGGCGACTGTCTTTTTCACCCTGAGACTCGGTCCAGGATATTCGGTACTGTAGATGTCAGAGAGGAACATGGAATTTATGAGTGTCGACTTTCCCAGTCCGGATTCACCTGCACAAAATTAATTCCATCTTAAAAATAGTTTTCATCATTCCAGGCCTCGGACTCACTTCTTAACAAAATATGTATAGTTAAATTTTAAATCAAGAGGATTAATTGTGTACTAAAAACACGAATTTTCGACAAAATATATGAATTTTTAAAAAAATAATTGAATTTTCTACTAAAACAAATAAATTTTCAACAAAAAGTTGAATAGTTAAACATTTTTAGTTAAAACCTTTCATTTTAAAACAATAAAAAGAGAATTTTCAACCAAATAGTAGTTTTCAAACAAAGAGAAGAATTTTTAACTAAAGTCATAAATCTTCAACCAAAAACATTAGTTTTTAACAAAATAGTTCAATTTACAACCAAGTAGTTGAATTTTCAAGCCAAAGAGACAAATTCTCAACAAAAAATGTAATGGTTGATATTTAAATCTATAATTAATTCTATAAATGTTTTTAATTTTATACCAAATTGTGAAATTTTTAAGTAAAAAAGACGATTTTTCTATTAAAACAGTTAAATTTTTAAACCGAAAATATAAAATTTCAACAAAGAAATTATTTTACAACCAATCGGTTGAATTTTCAAGAAATTGGTTAAATTTTCAGTATAAAAAAAAATCATTTGTAACAAAAAAGAAATAAAGTTTTCAAAATAAAATGATAAATCTTGAACCAAAAAAAGAAATTTTTAAGAAAGTAATTCAACTTTCAACCAAGGGGTTGAATTTTTAATCTAAAAAGATGAATTTTTAACGAAAAATGTAATAGTTGATATTTAAACTACAACAGATTTAAATTTAAATAAAAAAGTTGAATATAATAAAAAAGACGAATTTTCAACAAAATACTTGAAGCCTTAACTAAAATACGTTAATTTTAAACCATAGATTAAAATTTTAAACATAAAATTGATATTCTACCTAAAATACGAATTTTCAACAAAATACATAAAGTTTTAATCAGAAAGTTCAATTTTCAACCAAAAAATACAAATTTTCAACAATTTATATACATTTTTAACTGAATAGTTTGAACAATGGATGTAATGCTAGTCCAAATTTTATTTGATTAATTTTTAGTCTGTATTTTTTTCGTTTCTAAAAATGTTTAACTAAATAGTTTAATTTTTAAGCTGAGAAATATACATTTTTAACTAAACATGATGTAGTGTAATTTTTATTAAGGAGAATTAATTTTTAATAAAAAAACGATCTTTCTATAAATGTTTTTAATTTTATACCAAATTGTGAAATTTTTAAGTCAAAAAGACGATTTTTCTATTAAAACAGTTAAATTTTTAACCCGGAAATATAAAATTTCAACAAAGAAATTATTTCACAACCAATCGGTTGAATTTTCAAGAAATTGGTTAAATTTTCAGTTAAAAAAAATCATTTTTAACAAAAAAGAAATAAAGTTTTTAAAATAAAATTATAAATCTTGAACCAAAAAAAGAATTTTTTAAGAAAGTAATTCAACTTTCAAACAAGGGGTTGAATTTTTAATCTAAAAAGATGAATTTTCCACAAAAAATGTAATAGTTGATATTTAAAAAAAACACATATTTTAATCAAAAATAAAAAAACAGTTGGATTTAACCAACAAAGACCAATTTTTAACAAAACACTTGAATGATCATCTAAAACAGATTATTTTGAACTAAACAATTTGATTTTAAAACAAAAAATTAATTTGCTTCCAAAAAGACGAATTTTCAACAAAATACATCAATTTTCAAACGAAATGTTAAATTTTCTACCAAATTCTTTAATTTTCCAGCCGAAAATACGAATTTTTCACAAAGCAGTTTAATTTTTAACCCGAAAATGTGAATTTTCAACAAAAAAGTTAATTTTCAACCGAGCAGATCAATTTTTAACCGGACAATTGCATTTTCTAACCAAAAAATATTAAATTTCTACAAAAAGAGATACATTATCAAACCAAAAAGATGAATGTTCAACACAATAGTTTAATGTTCAATAAAATAGTTGAATTTTCAATTTAAACAAATGTATTCAAGAAAGAAAGAAAATTTTAATCAAACTGTTGAATTTTCAACCAAGAAGTATGGTTTCAACAAAATTGTTTAATTTTCAACAAACTAATTCAATTTTGAACCAAATAATAAAATTTGTAAATAAAAATATGAATTCTTAACGAAAAATGTAATAGTATACTTTTCAACCGAGAATAATGAACTTTAAACCAAAAATAGTTCGATTATCTTATTAGGTCCTATTAATTAAGTTCGAATTTAAGTGGCCAAATAAAAAGAAGGAGAAAGACTTTGAAGCTTGCGATAAATGAGTAGGAATTTTTATAATCTATAGTCTACAGAAAAACATTTTCAATAAACATCAAACTTCATTTTTAATACTCGAAAAATTGTATGATACTATTTGGACACTTTTTTTTTGAATTTTTGACACTATTTACACTATTTTTGATCTCTGAAGTGAGTCCGAGGCCTGGAGGTTTCCCCTATCATGAATTTGATGTCCTAATTGTAATATTTTTTAGGATGCTCGTTTGGAGATCGAGTTGAAGGAAGAGAGACTTCGAACTTTGACTCAAGAATTAGAGGAGTTGACGTTTGGAGGTAAAACTGAAGAAGAAGTTGCCCAGTTGAAGAAGGCGAAACACGAGTTGGAGAAGAAGTGCAAGGACCAGGAGGAGGAATTGGATGATTTGGCAGGACAGGTGCAATTGCTGGAGCAAGCCAAACTCAGACTTGAGATGAGTATTGAGCAGCAGCGAAAGGAAATGCGGAAAGAAATGCAGCAGAGGGACGAAGAACTCGAGGATGTGAGAGGAAATGCTCACAAGAAGGTCAAATCGCTAGAGACTCAGCTGGAGAATGAACACGAGGAGCGAACAATATTGTTGAGGGAAAAACACGAATTGGAACGTCGATTGGTCTGCTTTGAAGAGCAGGATCGAACCGAACGTGCTGCTGAAGCTGAAACAACCCAAAGGTGTGTAGTGTGTACTACTTCAAAAATATTAATTTTAAAACACAGGGCTGCCACGCAGTCACTTAAGTCACTTTTTTTAAATTAAGTCACTTTTAGTCACTTTTTTCAGAAAAAAAAGACAATTTAATTAATATGTGTTTGAAATCTGTATGAAAATGCTATTCAATGTCAGGCTTAACTCTCTTTTCCCTATTCCGCTCTTTTCTCCCTTTTCAAAGAATTTCTCTTTTTTCCCCCATTTTTAAAGAACATCCTCTTTTTTATTTAAATGCGAACTATTATACTTTTCGTTCGGAATTTATCTTTTTCGGAGCAAAATTGGATTATTTGGTTGTAAATTTAATTATTTTATTGAAAATTCAACTAGTTCGTTGAAGACATATTCTTTGGTCGAAAATTTAACTGTTTTGTTGCACATTCGTCTTTTCGGATAGAAAATCTTTTTTTTTTTACTAAAGTTCTTCTAATTAAATTTCATTCAGAAAAAAGATCTCCTTTCACTCCGCTGGGATTCGAACACCAGGTCAACTGATTTCTGGTCAGGTGCTCTAACCACTGAGCTACTAGAGAGATC
>JAABKJ010014556.1:0-10088 GCA_011634705.1 Andricus grossulariae
AACAAGAGAGAAGAATAAAACAAAAGGATTTCTTGCAAAACAATTGAAGTTTTAATCCGAAAATATGAATTTTCAACAAAAAAGTTCATTTTCAACCAAATAGTTGAATTTCCCAGACAAAAACTGATTTTTGATAAAACAGTTTAATTTTTAACCCAAATAATTGCATTTTAAAACAAATAAATTGCATTTTTAACCAAAAAGACGAATTCTTTAGAAGACAGTTGAATTTTCGACCAAAAAAGTTTAATTTTTCAGCCAAAAACGGATTTTTGATAAAAAAGTTTAATTTTTGACAAAAAAGTTAATTTTCAATCAAGAGATATGAATTTTGAACCAAGAAAGATGACGTTTCTACCATAAATTATGAATTTTCAATCGAAAAGAATGACTTTTCAACAAAAAGATGAATTTTCAACCAAATAAAATTAAAATAATAATATAATAAAATAATAATAAATAAAATTAAATAAAAAAAAATTTCAATCAAAAAAGATTTTTTAATCAAGAATGAAAAAAAATGTCAACCAAATTGTTACATTTTCAAGGCAAAAAGATGAATTTTCTAAAAAAAGAACAGTTGTATTTTTAACCCAAGAATATAAATTTTTAACAAAAAACCATAATTTTTATCCAAATAGTTTAATTTTTATCCAAAAATGATAAATATTTAACAAAAAGATTAAATTTCGACCAAGAATATTAAATTTCTCCCCAGAAAGTAGAATTGTTAACTGAAATGATGAATCGTCAACCAAAAAAGTTAATTTTCAACAAAATTGTTTATTTGTCAAGCCAAAAAGATGAATTTTCTAAAAACAAACAGTTGAATTCTCAAACTTAAAAATGAATTTTCACTAAAAAAGTTCATTTTTAAGCAAAAAAAGAAGAATTCTCTACAAAATAGTTGAATTCCGACCAAAAATAATCAATTTTTAAGAAAATTGTTAATTTTCTAACATAATAATAACATTTTCCACCCATTATTAAAATTCTCAACCATGAAAGATGAATTCAGAACGAAACATGTGATAGTTGATATTTCAACCAAAAACGATTTTAATTTTCAATAAAAAACGTCGAATTCATCCAAACCAGACGAATTTTCAAGAAAAAAGATTTTTCAGGCAAGAAAAAAAAATTCAACCAAATTGTTGTATTTTCAAGCGAAACTGACAAATTTTCAACAAAATATAATAATTAATTTTTCAATCAGAAAAGATTTTACAGTCAAGAATGAAAAAAAATGTCAAACAAATTGTTTAATTCTCAAACTAAATAGATGAATTTTCTAAAAAAAAAAAAAACAGTCGAATTTTCAAGCCAAGAAGACGAATTTTCAACAAAAAAGTTAATTTTCAATAAAATAGTTAAATTTGCAGTTAAATTTGGTTGAAGATTCAACTATTTTGTTAAAAATTTATATTTTTGGTTGTAATTGCAACTATTTGTTTAAAAATTCGTCTGTTTTGGTATAATTCAACAGGTTGAAAATTCATTTTGTTTTTAAATTAATTCCTTAAACTGAAAATGTTGAAAATTCCATTTTTGGTTTAAAGAATAAAAAGATTTGTTAGTTGAAAACCCAACTATTTAATTTAAAATTAGTGGATTTTAAAAAGATAAATTTTCAACCAAAAATGGAATAGTTAAATTTTTAGTTAAAAAAATTAATTTTCAACAAAGTAGTTCAATTTTCAACCAAAGAGATAAATATTTCAATCTTCAGTTGGAAAAATTAATTTTCAGCAAAAAAAAAACGATTTTTCAAGTAAAGAGATGAATTTCCAACTAAAATAATGAATCTTTAATAAAAAAATTAAATTTTAACAAAGTAGTTTAACTTTCAAGCAAGTAGTAGGAAAGGCTTTGGAAATTTGAAAAGTTTAAAAAAAAATTCAGTTATCAATAATTTTTGGAAATTTTTCAATTTTTAATTTTAAAGACTTTAAATTTATATTGTACCATTTTTCAGCAATTTAAATTCAGAATTTTTCCACTTCTCCCAAGTCTTCGAAAGTATACACTTTTAAGTATTCCTTAGATATTATTTAATTTCAAATGCTTATTCAATAACAAAAGCACGCTTTCAGTTTTATATTCTATAATTTTTAAGGAATTAAATTTGAAAGTTTTTTCCCACGATTTTTGCGTTTTTGGGGTCAATTTTTTATCAAAAAAATAACATAAGCTTTATATACTCAGGGTTTAGTTCAAAATATTGAAAGTTTACAATATTGTGTTAATGTAAATTCAAAACTATAAAATTGTGGAAATTACAGGTTAAAATTAATTATTTAACTAAGCATTAGTTTAATTTTTTTCAACTATAAAAAACCAAACCATTTTCAATGTTTCGATATAAAATTATTCTGTTTTGAATGATATCAATTCAAAGTTTGTTAATTTTAAACGATTATAGTTTAACATAATTTAATGATGAAATAATTCTGACTTTTTTATATAATAAAATAAAAGGGTTTAAACACTCCACTCATGCTAATAATTAAAAAATTTTAATTTTAATAGATTAAAACAATTTCTTTATTTTTACTTAAAATAGCATCAGAAGTCAAAAAGGTTAAAGGCTTGTTCTTTATTTAAAAAATATTAGTTACCAATTTTCAATTATATATTTTAATACAATTTATACATCTGTTTTGTTATAATTCAACAGGTTGAAAATTCATTTTGTTTTGGAATTAATTTTTTAAAATGAAAATGTTGAAAATTCTACTTTTTATTTAAAAAATCAAAATCTTTTTCTGTTGAAACAAACAAGGTGATAAATAGTTCAATTTTCAGTTGAAAAAATTCAAATATCAAAATTGAAAAATGGTACAATATCACATTTGCAGTTTTTAAAATTAAAAATCCATATGTTTCAAATATTACAAATTAAAAATGGAAAAATAGTTAAAAAATTACGAAAAAGCATTGATAACTGAATATTTTTAAATTAGCTTTCTAATTTACCAAACCCTTTCCCAAATTAATTCGTACAATTGAAACTTGCAATTATAATAATAATGTTTTATGTTTGCATCTTATTAATTGACAATATAAGTTTTCCCGCGAAAATTAATTTTTTCAAGTGAAAATTGAAATATTTATCTCTTTGGTTGAAAATTAAACTACTTTGTTGAAAATTAATTTTTTAAACTGAAAATTAAACTATTTCATTTTGGGTTGAAAATTTATCTTTTTGAGTATAAAATTTCACTAGATATCTGGTTTGAAATTCATGTATTGTATTGAATATTTGTTTTTTTGTTGTTGTTGAAAATTATTTTTTTTTTTGTGTTGGAAATTCATTTTTTAACTGAAAATTTAACTATTCCATTTTGGATTGAAAAATGTATTCTTTTTTAGTTAACAATTTACCTATTTTGTAGAAAGTTCATCTGTTTTGTTGAAAATTCGTCTTTTTTGGTGGAAAATTAAACTTCTTGGTTGAAAAGTTAATAGTTGAATTTTGCAGACACAAATTTGCTGCGAAATTCAACAAAATAGATGAATGATGAACCAAAGAGGATGAATTCTTAATCAAACATTTGCATTTTATACCAAAAAATATGAAATTTCTATCAAAAAAGATGAATTTTCAGAAAAAATACGAACTTTCTAAAATAGAATTGAATTTTGCACAAAAAGGTTAATTTTTAACCAAATAGTTGTATTTTCTACCATAAACATGAATTTTCAACCAAGAAGATTAACTTTATACGAAAAAATACGATTTTTTAACAAAAAATATGAATATTCAATTAAGATAGATCAATTTTCAACTAAAAATGGAACAGTTAAATTGTTCTTTTTTCTATAAAAATTAGCATTTTCGCTAACAATTATCATTTTTAGTAACATTCAACACTTTTGGTAACAATTAATTTTTAGGATTGAAAATTCAACTGTTTATTTAGAAAATTCATTTTTTTCTGTTAAAAAAAAACTATTTTTTATAAAATTAAATTTGTTGTTGACAATTCATATTTTTTGGTTAAAACTTAAACTGTTTAATCAAAAATCAGTTTTAGCTGAAAAAATTAACTTTTTTGTTGAAAATTCGTCTTCTTGGCTTGAAAATTCAACTGTTTTTTTAGAAAATTCATCTATGTGGTTTGACAATTAAACAATTTGGTTGACATTTTTTTTTCATTCTTGACTGGAAAATCTTTTCTGATTGAAAAATCAATCATTATATTTTGTAGAAAATTTGTCAGTTTCGCTTGAAAATACAACAATTTGGTTGAATTTTTTTTCCTGACTGAAAAATCGTTTTTCTTCAAAATTCGTCTGTTTTGGATGAATTCAACTTTTTTTTTTAAATTCAAATCGTTTTCCGTCGAAATATCAACTATTACATTTTTCGTTCAGAATGCATCTTTCATGGTTGAAAATTGTAATAGTTGGTGGAAAATTTATATTATTTTGTTAAAAAAATTAACAATTTTGATAAAAGTTAATCTTTTCTGGTTGAAATTCAACAGTTTAGTAGAAAATTTATCTTTTTTGTCTAAAAATTAATTTCTTTGGTGACAATTCATTTTTTAGGCTTAAAAATGTATTAGTTTTTTTTTTATTTTAGAAAATTTATCTTTTTGGTTTAAAAAATAAATTTTTTTTCTTAAATTTGTCTTTTTGAGTTAAAATTGTAACAATTTTGGTAGAAAATTTAACTATTTGGTTGTAAATTCATTTTTTTGTTAGAAATTCAAGTGTTTTGTAAAAAAATTCCTCTTTCTGGCTTGAAAATTTAACAATCTGGTTGACATTTATTTCTTTCTTGACTGAAATCTTCTTTTTGATGGAAATTTAACTGATTTGTAGAAAATTCTTCTTTTTTGCTTGAAAATTAACATTCTTGGAATCACTCAACATTTTTGGTAACAATTAATTTTTTGGATTGAAAATTCAACTATTTATTTAGAAAATTCATCTTTTTGTCTTGAAAAATAAACCATTTTTTAGAAAATTAAATTTGTTGTTAAGAATTCTTAATTTTTGGTTGAAAATTCAATGCTTTTGTAATAAATTCTTTTTCTTCATTTCAAAATTCATTTCTTCTGTTTGAGATTCAACTAATTTGTTAAAAATTCGTCTTTTTGGTTTTGAAAATTATATTTTTTGTTGAAAATTTATATCTTTGGATTGAAAATTCAGTTTTTTTAAAAAGAAATTCCTTTTTTTCTTTTTAAATTCATCTCTATTGTTTGACGATCAATTCTGAACGTTCTAAATTTATAAATGGTCGATTTGCACTTTGTAAAGTAGAATAATTTTCAATTTTAAATTCGTAATATAGTTGAAAATATATTTTCGTGAAAAATCATCCTTCTTCATCTGTTTTAAGATAATCCAAAACGATAGGAAGTAATTTTTATTATTTTTTTTTCAGGACATAAATTTAGAGCATCCGAATCAAATACTTTGCTGCCATAAGCAAAAAGGAATAATGATCTTCATATAAAGTTCGAAAATGCTGAGTTTGGAGAAGTCCCACTTGTTCGAAAAGCATTGAAGAGTCATTTTTCTATTGATTTGAATTGATCTTTGAATAATTCCATCGTGATTCAAGTAAAGTTGTAGAAAGTGGAAAATATGGATCGAAGTAAGAAAGACCTCTGACCTGGAAACTGTACTGTAATTTTCAAGTCATCTCTGGCATGTTTCTTATTTGTTTCGGCAGAATATATTATTCAGGTGAGAGGAGACTTCAAATCGTGATCAGTTTCAGGTCATTGCTTCAAAAGGCTCAGCCCAACTTCTTCCTATTCTTCACCGTTCGATCATTTCATTTTAATTCCTGATGCGGCTATAAATAATTCATAAATCGTGCCAGTAAAGAGAATAGACATTATTTTACAATATTAATTTTAATTCGTGGAGAACAATTTTCCTAAATTGTCAGGAAACCCCGGAAAACCATATTTTCCTTATTTGATTCAAAATTATTGTCTGCATTGAAAAATAACAATAATATTATAATAATATAACAATAATAATATAATTAAATTGATGGGCAATTTGTACATATTTTAATATTAATTTTAATCAAATTAATAAATTAGTTAATTTTACAATCAAATTCTATTTAAAAATTATTAATTAAAATATATTTTTTAATAAATTTCAATTTATTGTAACTCATTTAAAAATTCTTATAAATTAATAACATATTTATCTGAATTATTATTTATTTTAAATATTGAAAAAATTATTTTTCAAAAATTGTTTTGAAACGAATATATATTAATATTTTATTATAAATCCTTTAGGAACAAATAGAAATGTATGTAAAATTCCTTTTCATTTTTATCTTACAGTAAAAGATATACAAAGATTTTTATTTATAATTATTGGATTATTATTATTATGTCGTTTTGGGTTTTTTTTTTTTATTATTATATTTTTGGGTGAAAGTTAATTTTTTCATTGAAAAGGCTACTATTATATTTTTATTTCGGAATTAATCTCGTTTGGTTAAAAATTCTATTATTTGGTTTATAATTTAATTATTTTGTTGAAAATGCAACTGTTTCATCTCTTTGGTTGAAAATTTAACTATTTTGTTGACAATTCTATTCATATTGGATTGAAAATAAATTTTTTAAACTGACAATTAAACTTTTCCATTTTGTGTTAAAAATTTATCTTTTTTAGTTGAATGTTCAAAGTTTTTGTTAAAAATTCATGCATTTTGTTGAAAATTCTTCTTTTTTGGTATAAACTTAATCAACAAAATATATAAATTTTTAACCAAATAGTTGAATTGTTAACCAAGAAGAATAATTTTCTATAAAAAAGACGAGTTTTCAACAAACTAAATAAATTTTTGACCAAAAAATTGAATTTCTAAACTAAAAATGAAAATTTCAACCAAAAATGGAATTGCTGAATTTTCATTTGAATAAATTAATTTTCAATACAAAAAAAAAACGAATATTCTACACAAAAGTTTAATTTTTATCCCGAAAATATGAAATTTCAACAAAACAGTTCATTTTCAAACAAATACTTGAATTTTCAGTAAAAAAAAAATAATTTTTGCCCCAAAAATGGAATTTTTAACAAAGTAGTTCTATTTTCAACAACTGGCAATTAAACTATTCCATTTTTGGTTGAAAATGTATCCTTTTTAGTTGAAAGTTCATGTTTTTGGTTAAAAATTCATGCATTTTGTTGATAATTCTTCTTTTTTGGTAGAAATTTAATCAATAAAATATATAAATTTTTAACCAAATAGTTGAATTGTTAACCAAGAAGAATAATTTTCTATAAAAAAAGACGAGTTTTCAACAAACTAAATAAATTTTTGACCAAAAAAATTTAATTTCTAAACTAAATATGAAATTTTTAACCAAAAATGGAATTGTTAAATTTTCATTCGAAAAAATTAATTTTCAATAAAAAAAAAAGAATCTTCTACAAAAAAGTTAAATTTTCAACCCGAAAATATGAAATTTCAACAAAACGGTATATTTTCAAACAAATATTCAAATTTTCAGTTAAAAGAAGAAGAATTTTTGCCCCAAAATGGAAGTTTTAACAAAGTAGTTCTATTTTTAACAACTGACAATTAAACTATTCCATTTTTGGTTAAAAATGTATCCTTTTTAGTTGAAAGTTCAAGTTTTTGGTTAAAAATTCATGCATTTTGTTGAAAATTCTTCTTTTTGGTAGAAATTTAATCAACAAACTATATAAATGTTTAACCAAGAAGATTAAATTAATTTATAATTTTTATACTTATTTATTTATTCATTTATATTTAATTAATTAATTTTCTACCAAAAAAGACAAATTTTCAACAAACTAAATAAATTTTCGTCCAAAAAGTTGAATTTCTAAACTAAGAAATAAATTTTCAACCAAAAATGGAATTGTTAAATTTTCATTCGAATAAATTAATTTTCAATACAAAAAAATGAATCTTCTACAAAAAAGTTAAAGTTTCAACCCGAAAATATGAAATTTCAACAAAACAGTTCATTTTCAAACAAATACCTAAATTTTCAGTTAGAAAAAGAATAATTTTTGCCCCAAAAATAGAAGTTTTAAAAAGTAGTTCTATTTTCAACAACTGATAATTGAACAATTCCATTTTTGGTTTAAAATATGGTTGAAAATGTATCGTTTTTAGTTGAAAGTTCAACTTTTTGGTTAGAAATTCATGCATTTTGTTGAAAATTCGTCTTTCGTAGAAATTTAATCTTCTTGGTTAAAAATTTATCTTTTCTGGTTAAAAATGCAACTTTTTGGTTGAAAAGTCGATTATTTGATTTAAAGTTGAACTTTGTAAAAAAATTAATTTTTTTTTATTCAAGATTCATAATTTTAGTAGAAAATTCAACTATTTTCTTTTAAATAAACTTCTCTGTTAAAAATTCTACTATTTTGTAGAAAATTGATCTTTTTGGCTGGAAAATTCAATAATTTTGGCGTTAGAATTAAATAATTTTGTTGAAAATTCATGTATTTTCTTCAAAATGAATCTTTTTTGGTAGAGAATTAATCTTCTTGGCCGAAAAATCATCTTTTTGGTTGAAAATTTAACAACGTGGTTGAAAATTTATTTTTTTGTCTAATTTTTTTTTATCTGAAAATTTAGCTATTCCATGTTTGGTTAAAAACTCATCCTGTATATTGGACAAGTTGGGAATTCATCTGCTTAGATAGAAAATTATTAATCTTCTTGGTAGAAAATTGTTTTTCTTTGTTGAAAGTTCAACAGTCTTTTAAAAAATCTGTCTTTTTGTCTTGAAAAAAAACAACAAATATTCGATTGAAAATGCATCTTTGTATGCTGAAAATTCAACTATTTGGTCAGAAATTCAACTATGTATCTTTCACTGTTGAAAAGTAACTTTTTTGTCAAAAATTCAACTGGCTTCGAAAAAATTCGTCTTTTTGGCTTGAAAATTCTACTGATATTTCGGCTTGAAATCTTAGGAATTTAAATTATCTTTACTTTTCTTAAAAAACTATTTTTGAACTTCATCACTGATTTTTACCAGAAAATCTAATAGTTGATATTTAAACAAAAAAAGATTTTAATTTTAAATAAAAAAACTGTTTAATCTAATCAAAAAAGACAAATTTTCATAAAAATACATATAGTTAAATTTCAAACAAAAGGATTAATTTTCTATCAAAAAAGATGATTAAAAAAAAATACATAAATTTTCAAACAAAGAGTTGAATTTTCAACTAAAATAGATCAATTTTAAACAAAAAATCGAATAGTTAAATTTTCAATTAAAAAATTCTTTTTCAATAAAAAGAAAACGAATTTTCTACAGGACTGTTGAATTTTCAAGCCAAATACTAATTTTCAACCAAAAATGTCATGGTTAATATTTAAACCAAAAAGATTTTAACATTAATTGAAAAACAGTTAAATATAACCAGAAAGGATGAATTTTCAACAAAAGACTTGAATCCTCAACTGAACCTGATTAATTTTTAACAATACAGTTGCATTTTTAACAACAAAAAAATGATTTTTTACTACAAAAGATCAATTTTCAAAATTCGTAAATTTTTAACCAAATAGTTGAACTTTCTACCAGAAAACACGAATTTTCAACAAATTGCAAAAATTTTCAACTAAATATTTTGAACAATGTATGTGATGTTAGTTCAAATTTTATTTGATTGATTTTTATCTAAATAGTTGATGTAGTTACATTTTTATTGAAGAGCATTAATTTTCAATAAAAAAATTTAATTTCTATAAAACAGTTTAATTTTGTACCAAACATTGAATTTTAGATCAAATTGTTTAATTTTCGAGCCGAAAATATGAATTTTCTACAAAACAGTTGAATTTTCAACAATATAATTAAATTTTCAGAGTAAAAAAAATAATTTGTAACCAAACAAAAAAATGAATTTTCAACTATAATTATGAATCTTTGAGTAAAAAAATACTTTTTTAAGAAACTAGTTCCAACTTTCAACCAAGATTTAACCGGGCAGTTGCATTAAAAAAAAAAAAAAATTCTATAGAAAAAGATCAATTTTCAAACCAAAAAAATGAACAAAATATGTATTTGAATTTCCAATAAGTAAATTTTTTAGTCAGG
>JAABKJ010014557.1:0-10087 GCA_011634705.1 Andricus grossulariae
TTTTTTGATTGTTTCTTTTCCTAATTGGAAAATGTAATAATCTAAACAGATTGGTTCATAATCAACCATAAATAAAATACAATTTTGTTGTTCAATAATCGAAAAACGTCAAATATTTCTTGGCTTTAGTAAAAAAAAAAAGGTTTATGTTATGATTGCTTATCGTGCAATCAGGTTAAAACATAAGAAAGCCATAAGGGAAGACGCTATGTCCTTTAACAAATGGGTATCTTTTAGAAGCGAGATTGAGAAAGAGCCAGAAGAAGGACTACAGACAGGCATATTTACGAGCATAAAAGGAAGATTACGAGAATATATAAGCAAAAAAGTGATTCAACTTTACCAACTTTTAAAGGCACAATGTACCCCAGGAAGTATTCCTCTATAAGCGAAATTTGAGAACATTTTCATGTTATTACAATAGAATTTTCAAAATGTGGCGTTCAATATCACAAAAGTCCTTTACAAATATAGCAATAGCAGAAAACATGGAGCATTTAAGGATTGGTAAATTATTGAACCTGACAGACGAGATAGCAATTACATAAAGTACATATGTGAAATATTACGTAAATTACACTGAGCAAAAATGCACAGCTGGCGCTGAACATAAAGTGGAAATAGAAACTGCATTGAATCAGGCAATGGGAATCGATTTGGTTGCAGTAATGCTATACAAATTGTTGGTTTCTTTAGCGACATAATTTTAGCCATGTGATTAAATGCAACAATCATCAAAGTTTGCTTTTATAGAAAATCTATTTTTACAATAATCTCAAGTTTATGTTTAGTATTTGCAGGAACGAGATAAGGGTTTAAAGAACCTGACTAACAGAAGGATAAGCAAGTATATTAATGTGGGTCTATATGTAAATAATATATGAAGTGTATTTTAGAATCTAACTTGCAAGGCGTTAAGAAGGAAAAATTTATGCATTTCATCCTTTGAATTCAAATGAATCTGTCTTGCAAAGGAAGAATCACAATGTACCTTTATAACGGTTTGGGCGTGTACTCCTGAATAACAATTTTCATTGTGATTGCAGTAGTCCGTTCCAAGTCATAAATATTGCATCACAATAGGAATGCACTATCTGCGTTCTAGAAGTCGTGAGTTAATTTCTGCTCTAGTGCCGTCATTAGTTGAATACAATAACATTGAAAGAAACGTGTTTAACCGCTAAGCCGGTCTCTAGTTTCATGAGACAGGAGTCAATTTCAGCCACATCACAGATTCATTACTGCTCATTATGAGTACTCTATCGGCGTGTTTAATTTAACGTGAACATTAAAAGTAATAGCTACGTTATCTGGGATCAGATACACTTAACAAGAAATTATGATTCTGCTTTAGAAGTCGTATACTTCTAAAATCAACATTATTTTGATAAATGAGGCCAAATTCTGTGTATTCTTCTGTTTAGAAAGAATGCAAAATTTTTTAAGGAAAATAACTGAAAATTGTTGCCTACAAAAGTTCATTGCGCCACTGTGTTCTTCTCTAATCATTAAATTGTGTAATGTAAGAGTAATTAATCAAGCAACAAAATTATATATGTAGTGTTCGTGTTCAATTTTAATTATCTTATCCTGATTAAACACTCGCGTAAAAAATAATTTGATTTTTTTTAATATAAAGAGGAAAGATCTGTTATTTCTAGGTGGTTTGTAAACAGGGTTACCATGCTTCCCATTATTCATTATTCTCGACCTTGTTTTTCACACTTAAAAAGAAACAATCTTCTGACAATTAGGTTTACATCTTCGTCGCTGCAACCGATTGCCTAGTTAGCACATTTTATAGGTGTTAACAGTTAAGTTCATTTTCAATTTTATACCCGTTCTGCATCAGCGTATTCACTGCCGCTCTCGGAATTTCTGTTGTTTCATATTTTTATGGTTAAAGATTAAAATTAATTTATATTTATGTCTTTAGGCTTCGGGGGATTCTAAAATTGTCAATTTGTTGATGTTGATTCTTAAAATTAACTTTATTTAAATTAAATTATGGTGTAACATGCAGTATTGCAGAATAATGATAATTGAGTGTAGTAACCCATTTTCGAGTTTTCCAATTTTCTAGTTTCTATGATGATATGTCTTTCTATTAAGGCAATATAAGTACAAGAAGACTCATGTTTACCCTACATGAAGCCGTTTTCAATGTATCACATTTCAACCAATGGAAGGCTGAAGTCTTTCAAGAGCTAATCTCCACGTTTGTAAAATAAGCTTATAGCGAAAAGAGGTGCAACAAACTATCGTTACTGACACCATTGCTTTTTATCGAATGAAATCGGATATGTTTAGAGATTTTTGTATTACCTTGCATTTTTTCATTTTCTCAAAACATCATGAATGTTGCCTAACAAAAGAGAAAATGTTAATTATTTAATACAACAGCAAGAAATCTAATGATGGGATCAGTGAGGCAGTGGTAAAGAAAATTCCCAGGAAAAAATCTAGGTCGATTTCTGTTCAAGTTCTGTGTGAAGAGCGAAGATCTATTTCTTGTTTTTTACTATTTTTAAAGAAACCCAGCAGACTATAAACTATTACGCTATTGCCTCGACTTTACAAATAACGATCGTTTTTACTGATAAAATGTGTGATTACGTAACCTTGTTTTATAGGAAGTGTAGAGTAGACGTTATTTTAAAACTAAATTTTGTACATACTTTTGTGTATATTAATTCTCCAATTGTTAAAGTGATGAATAGATTAACTAATATCCTTTTTAAGTAGCATAATTAGTCCCATATAAATTGTCCACCAAATATAGTTTTATTTATGATATTTTGATACAAAGTATGGTTCCTCATAATCATATAGACATATTCTTCCAGCGTACTTTTTTTTAGGAATACTGACTTACAAACAAATTAAAAAGGAAGGAAAAGAAAAAATTTGGTTTCAAATTTGTTGCATCGCGAAGTAGAAACAGCGGTACTGCCACAACATATTCTTAGGTGCTCGTTTTGATAACGTAAGAAACTGTTCATTGTTGAACTGTATGTATACACGTGAGCATGCATAGTAATGCTTACGTAAGAAGCTTTTGGCTTGTCAGATTCTCCATCTGCAGATTACTCAGTGTTCGACACTTTACAAAACAAAAGTTCACACTACTTTTAAACTGTTTGCAATGTGTTTACGTTATCGTTACTGTGACCATAATATTTAAACTTTATTCAAAGTTAATTTTTAATTACGAATTTCATTTACACTTGAATTTGAAGAATTGAGTTATTCCTTTGTTGAAAATGTATTAACTCAGGGGTGTTTTCTCACCTCCCAAATTTAAAGGTGGGCGAGATTTTTACATGGAATGGATTTTCAGTTTTCCGCAAATAATAGGGTCATCCAAAAAATTGTTTTCGCTCAAAGTTAAGTTTTTTTTATAAACTTTGACTCGTAAAGAAATTAAATCTTAACACGATAATGATAAGTTATATTTTTTCGCGAAGTGCTCAAGTTTCCAGAATGCTTTTAGTTCTCATATAAAATGTAAAATAAATATTCCAGTGCATACTTTATATTCTAATTGAAAATTAAGAATTTATTTCTCATTAATTTCTTAATGTACATGACCACAAATAAAAAAAAGTCTGATTGTAGTACTTTTTACGTAAAGTTGCAAGTTAGCATTCTAACCTCGAGCATATGAACTTAATGACTTGTCGTTTTGGCAAAAAATGTGAATTTCGTTTTTAAACAAACTAAAACACTCTTTTCACTTTCAACGTTCTGGCACAAGGCAGGCTATCATGAAATATTCTTTGCATACGGACGAATTGAGAAAAAACTCGAGAAAAAAAAACGGTGGGGTTCTTCAGTAATAATTGACTTTGAATATTTTCAGAAAAAGCGCCGCCATTTTGTCACTTTTAAACTTAAAAAAACAACAGATAAATACCTATTTTAGATTAAAAAATATTAAACCGTTAACAAAAATTTGGACCATTTTTTGATAATCCACGTTTTCAATTTTTAAAACTCAAACATTCATAACTTTGTAAAAAAAAAGTTTCGGCAAATCGGTAAGATACTTATCGTCTTATTCCCTTTGAAAAATAACATAGTTGGGTAGATCTTACAGTTTATAATATATTGAGGACAAGTGAGTATCCAAGGGTAAGTCTCAGACACTTGCAATCAGCAAACGTTGACAAAATTTTAGCTTATCTCTGCTTTTAGTATAGAACTTTCTTTCTGATTAATTTTGTCTCATTAATTTTGCAATTAGTGATTTAAGAATAAGATATTCGGAATTTACCCGTTTTTTCAATACATGGCTTATATAATTTGTTTAAAAAAGTTTAAAGTTGAAGGAACATAATTGAGGTGCTGAAAACGACAACTAGGTAAAGCACATATTTGTCGAAGCTCGTTTTTTTGCAGTTTCAAGTACTTTAGGTTTTGATTTGTCGATAAATGTTATGAATGTGTAAAGAAACAAATTTCATTTTGCCAAAAAGCGTGACTAAAGTTGACTTGGTTGTTGAGAAATGATTATGGTGTTGATGATGATGTTTCTCCCTCTTATTAAGAGAAACAGAAATACAAATATATATTTCTCTTTCTCAAATAAAAATTTAAAAAAAAGGCCCTTTTTCAATTATATTCGTATTATTATTCATTTTATACTGGTTAGTTTCATATTCAAAAACAAAAAAAGTGTTATCCTATTACAGCCAAAAATTTCGATTTTTACAAAAATTTGTCATGGTTCATTTCAATGTTCAGAACTGTATGATTATGTTTATTCTGCTGCGAGGGGCTATTCATTGAGAAATGAGGAAATCAGAAAAGCATGAATGCTGCAGTCCACAAATGATTCCTTTGTGAATCCAGAGATTGCACATTGATTGCTCCGAAGAGTTCGCTTCGGATTTCGCTTGAATGCAGCAATGCCGTGAAGCTTTTGCGCATGGCTGATTGAAATGAGCGTTAACGGATTCAACCCGAATCTTGCGAATGTAGCTTCATGTCCGAACCAGAATGTCAAGGGTGGCGTCCCATAGCAGCGTCAAAGTTGGGGATTCAAAGGAATTCAAAAAAGGCAAGGGCGGATTGAGAAAGTGAATTTGGTGGGGGCGATTCGAAAAGTGAAGTCAAAAACATGAGTTAAACTTGTAATTCAAGAACCTTAGGTGGGGGCGATCGCCCCTATTGCCCCACCGTGGATTCGCGATTGAAAAGCCTTTATGGAATTTGAGCGAATTCAATACGATTCAACGGAATTTAATGGAATTCAGCGTTGCAATGCAACTTCATATTGTTAATACCTAGAACCTAACAAAGACTAGGATTATTTTTGCCTCATTCTACATAGGGGTAGGGGTTATGTCAAAAATCCAGGAAAATTATTTATATCTATACTCAAAAGTGAGGAACGAAAAAAATTGTACAAAATTGTTCGGCATGACATGTCCTCTACCGCATCTTTAATATCAACAGTATAGTGTATCGAAGATCATTTCAACAACATTTAAATACTTTTATATTGAATAGAAAAATATAAAATATTTTTTTTTATAGTATCAAACTCGTAATTGACTTATATTCAACGGTGTTACATATATGGGGTGCCGGGATGTATGTGAGCTGTAACCTCGAAAAATTAAATCGTTTATTTACGCCCATATTGCATGTATGTTACGATTCGCCTAAAGCAGTTATCATTCCAAATTAATAAATTAAATAAATAAAAATAAATGTTTCAAAGGATTAACGTCATTCATCCCATTTACTTATTTTTTCACTTTTACTCCTCGAGTCTCAGCAAAGTTGAAATTGGAGCTCTTCGAAAAAAAATCATTTATCATAAGTGTAATCACTTTTGGAAAATTATCCCAACTGACTTTAACGTATCCAGACATACTGATACTCCATGAAAATAAACCCTTTTAGCCAAAAAACGTTGATAATTAATTATTTCGATTCTTTTGATCAAACTGACCATGTATTTGCTTCGGTTTTGACGGCGCGTGACGTTATACCACGTGTTTCATGCCGTGAGGGCGCCACATGTTTTCTTTTATAAATCGACATTTACTGTGGATATTTTATCACTTTTTAATAAATTATTATAAATGATTAAATAAACGAAATTAAGTTTTAATTTCGCATTTTAATTATTTGGGAGTCATAGTTTATAAAAAACTCAACTATAAGGCAAACAACATTTTTGTGGATGACCCTATTACACTCGCTGCTTTATATCACAGAAATCTATGCTCAGCAGGACAGTCTTAAAGAACCCGGATCTGATTATCAGATGATTTCTCCAAAAAAGTGCAAGCAGAGAGGAAGTGGCTACTTCCTTCTTTAAAAAGGGCTCAAAACAAGGATTTCAAGGCCTTCTTACCGTATAATCAGCTATACGTGGATCCGGCAACAAATTTGGAGTAAACACAATAGCAAAGCTTCCTGCAAGTTTACTGGCAGATAGTGAAACTACCAGCAGCAATCTACCAATATACACAACTTCTTCCCGTGATAATGCAAAGCGTAAGGCATCTGGGTCACCCAATTGCATTTCGTAAGACTTCACTAATTACTGGGTTGGCGCGTTTACCTAGCGAAACTTCGTGCAAACTAAATCACCCTGATAGATAGGTATAGAGAAGTGGGGATTGAAAGGGATAGATGAGAATCTGAATTTACAAAGAGATAGAAAAAGATAGACGGAAAAGAGAGGACAGTTATGTAAGGACAGAGAAGTGAGGATTAAAAGAAATAAGAGTAAAAACGAATGATAGAAAGAAATACAGGTGGATAGACGAGAAATATGGTGGCATAAATTTTCCTTATTAATTCCTATCTTAGAGATAGAAAATGACTGACAGTAATAGGATTTATATCTTTTTACTTCCAGCAGGGATGATTTCGGTTAAGAGATATTCAGGGCATATTCTAAGGAAATTTTAGAACTACCCGAATGCCTAGTCTACGAAAACTAAAAAAAAAAGAAAAAAAAACTCAAATGCAGTAATGTCACAGTTTTCAGACTGTCATAGGTGTATCATACATATATGTATATGTACGGAATAGATTCGTGTAGAATAAATATACATAATATGTATATCATATAGCTATATAGCTATTCATTTCCAATAACATTAAATTATCTGATCAATAAACGATCAGTAAACGTTCCGTGATTTAGGTTGTGTGGCGTTAGATGACGCTCTGTACGCAGCTGTGTACAGTCTTTTAAAGAATTTCCTGCTGCTTCGCTTGGTTTTTGGCTTCTTCGAGCATACATTGCTCTCCAATGTGTACTGAGTAGGTTGGTACTTGAAGTAAAGCTTTTGCGATGGGAGATTTTAAAAATCGAAAAGAGGCTTTTTCACTATCATCATGGTTAATCAGACCAACAAATTCGTCAATCAAAGAATCCAGTAATAAACAAAATGCTCGTAAGTATGCCGAGGTCCCGTAGCTTCGTAGGTTATGATTGCGTCTTGGTTTTTGATTTTTTAGATAATTAATCAAAAAGAACATTACCACATACTATAACTAATGAAAAATAATTGCGAAAAGCTAATTTCCGAGTATTAGTTAATAAGTTTATTCAAAAATATTTGACGTGTTGTAAGAGGTTAACTAAAAAATAACTGCTCGTTCTTTGTTTCAATCAGTTTCAATCGTGGAAATCAAGCGCTATTCTTTATTTATCTATGAAATTGTGATACTGACGAATTACTATCAAATTCCAGAACATAATGCTAATATCGAGAAAGTGGAAAATTCGAGTAAAAATATCGATGGAGCAGCAGCTAATGGCGAAACTGAAAATATGGAAATTGTAAATATTGATATGAAAGATGTAAATGAGAAGAGTGCTGCCAACGATAAAAAACAAAGTTCAGATACATCCATCAATATTCAATACAACAAATGCTTCTCATTTTTTCACGTGAATGGCTCTCGACATATACAGTGTAAGAGATGCCACAAATTTCCGGACGTAGTGAAACGCTTTTCCAAAAACAAAAGAACCCCATCGAATACAACTGCCATTGGAACAAGATATAGAGAGGACATTACAAAAGATCATTTGAAGTCAGCAATGCACATAGAATGTGATAAAGCTTACCACCAATCGCTTCTAACCCCATCCGAAATAATTACGAAAACACCGATGGGGCGCTCTATCAGTGAAGCCAATATCGCTTTAGCCAACCACATCGGAAAATTATTCATCCATGTTTATGGTGGTGTAAACAAATTATCTGAGTCAGGCAATATATTCCCTTCTCGGGTTGTTACTGCACATGCTGCAAAGACATTCGATTTTAATTATTTTGAAATCAAAGAAGAAAATTCTGAGTACAACTTGCAATATGTCACACCCGCAAGTTATCGTGAGCTGTTAGAAATTATCGTAGAAAGCCACAGATCAGAGTTGGCCCAGCGTCTGTCCAGCTCTCTTGCTCTTTCTCTGCGATGCGATGGATCCGTTGATCGCGTTCAAGTAGATACGATTTATACAATGAATAAATCCATTTTAAAGAACGGTTCAGAAGAACTTTATTTTCTTGGAGCTGCAGAGTCTGAAGAGAGAGGGGCAGCAGGTTTACTTGGCGCTGTCAAAAGTGGATTTTTAAAAACAATTGGATTAATTCCTGATCACATTTTAAAAATGGTATCATCTGTTGCAACTGATGGAGCAAGTGTAAATACAAGAGGGACAGCAGGATTTTGGACATTATTTGAAAAGTTTATTCAATCCTTGGGCACTGAAGATGAGATACTGCCTCTCTTAAAGATATGGTGCTCTGTGCATAGGTAAATTATTTCTTCTAATTATAATGACTTCATGCATTTAATAACTGACATTTATAAATATTAGTTTATCCATTATAATATTCACCTGATTATATTCATTACGTTAGTAAACATTTTTCTCTGCTTAAAATTTTTGAGATGACATTTTTATTTAAAAACCAGATTTACAATCAATTCGGTTGCAATGATATAATTCTCATGATTTAGCAAAAATTTGAATCTCAATATTCACTTTCGTAAATTTACAAAATTCTAACACTTCTTCTATAGAAGCATGATTTATAATAATTTTAAACTATTTACGTTTCCATGTAAATGAATATCATTTATTTTCAGATCTGAACTTGCATGGAAAGATCTCACATGGAAAGATCTCACAAAATTAATTACAGAAATCAAACTAGCCATGGACTCCGCTGTCGGAATTACAAGTCATTTTCGATCACGTGGCTTACGTACAACAGAATTAAAAGATATTGCTAAGGAAAACGGTCTGCAACTGGCTGCTTTTCCTGCTTACTATCCTATTCGTTGGGCTGGATACACTTCTCAATTGCTTGTATCTATTTTGAAATCATGGCACGCTTTAGTTCCCTACTTTAAGAAATTGAAAGAATCCAACGACGGAGAGGCAATCGGTTATCTCAATTTTCTGATCGACAAGAGTAATCTTGAAATTCTAACATTCTTGGCCGATATATTGGATGTACTTTCAATAATGCAAAAAAGTTTACAAAAAAATAGTACGACGCTAGTAGATATGATGCGATATATACGCTACACCTGCGAAAAATCAGAAGAATTGCCAAAAGAACCTTTGATAGGTGGCTGGGTGAGTGCTCTTGATGAGCAAATAGAGAAATCGAGAGATGGTAGTTGCAAGCTCAAAGGAATTACATTGATCGAACGCAAGACCCGTAAAAAAAGCACAACTTATACGTAACAGAAAAAAGAAGCCCTGATGCAATTAAGTTTGAAGTAGCCCAGACATTGAAAAATTACTTGCAATCTCGTTCTCAAGAAAACGAAGAAACCTCTACTCTGTTGAAGAAATTTATAGAATTTGACCCTTCTGTAAATTTAAAAGAGATTTATAACACTATTGTTACAGACTTGGATCCTACTTCATTAGATTTAGAATTTTCGCAGTTGATTAGTATTGGCCTAGCGGAAAACATGAAAGACTTACAATTATTAAAAAAAATTAAAACCCTCATCAACATGGATGAATATCCGACAATTACTATAATATTGGCCAGAATTGCAGCTGCCAAGCCGCATAGTACTGATG
>JAABKJ010014558.1:0-10087 GCA_011634705.1 Andricus grossulariae
TGCAACAGAACGACGGGTTGCACGTGATTGGGCAGCGCTGTGTGTATGCGCACGGACGGCTCGTGCGTGAGCCGTTTCCAGCGCACGGCAATGGCATTTTATGTACGAACAACTTTAGCAGCTCTACCCAGACGTAGCATGCCTAGACCAGTGGTCAAGAGTATACTTACAGACTAATTTTAATTAATTATTTTAATCACCCACTTAAAAAAACGAGGCAAAGGGGAAACAAAATGAAATATCGTTGTCATACGATAATATTCTAAACAGTATAATCGGCACCCGGGCAGCAGGACATTGGCAATCGAATTGGAGCCGACAACTGCATTCAGTAATTCTCAAGTGATGGCAGCCAGTATTAGGCTGGCTTCGGCTGCCAAATGCAGACCAGAGTTATCATTCTGAAAACGAAACGATATTGGCAGCCGAACTTTGGCAATATTTAGGCTAATGATGGGCCAATGTTGGGCCGTTTATAAATTTGCATTTGGTGTTCTAAAAATTTCGACCTTAAAATTAGCAAAATGATGGCTAATTATCTGAAAATAAAACCTTTGAGGTTTTTTTTACAATATTTGAGATACGTTTATTATGTCACGTATTTACTTATGAACCTGAGGTCGAGAAAAAGTTCGTGATATTGAATGTTTTTCTTTATAAAGATTTTTTATATATTCATTGTGTTTCTTAAGTTTCTTACGAATTTTAAGCTGATTAATATGTAGCAATGGTACTATATTATAACTTTTAGGTCTTGAAATTATTCTTAAAACTTTCTTATTTAGAGCTATTCGTATACTCCAAAAATTTTATAATCAATTTGGTAACGTACATTTCTTCTTCAACTTAATTTCCTATGGTATTTACCCATATTATTTTTCCTAAACTGACTTGTAAAATGTCATTGCTTTTAATTTGGTTTAAATTTCTTATTATTAAGAGAGAGATGGGAAAGAAAAAATGGCCTGATAATAGTAGCTTTAAACATCAAAGAAGCAAATGAAAAAGCACAGGTATTCGAAGTACTTGAGAACGATTTAGGGGTAAGGGTAAAAGTAAAATGAATGAAAGAAGTGATACAAGATGTACAGAATGGCGACGGAAAGCAACGAATGTATACTCAATAGAAAAAAGAAAGGAAACAATGAGGGCCATATGAAAGAAGCAACGCGTCAACAGGCACAGATTACGTATTCTCTAATATCACGGAACGGGGGAGTACAAGAAAAATTAAAATAGAAACTTGGCTAGAATCAGATCAAGGAATATAAGAAAAATAACAGCGAAGATTTGCCAATTCCGCAGTAGCTGGTGTTAGGAGAGAATGTATTCCTACTGAAGAAATGCGACTCATCCAATCCAAGGAACTACAGACTTAAACTTGTCTGAACATGCTGCATACGATCTTTACAGCTTTCCTGAACGACAGGATTGTTCTAAGAATTGGACATGTGTGGAGAGAGATGTATAAACAACGTGACTAAAAAAAGTGTAAAAGGGTGCTCAGAGAACCTATTAATTGACAGGTGCGTCTGCAAAGACGTAGCAGTCCACCGGAGCTGCCTTTCAATGGTCTGGATTGACTACTGGAAAGCTTTCGATTCAACCTTCGGTAGACTTATCATCTATTAGTTGGAAATCTTGAAGGATTATTTACACGTAGTGAGATACATATCGTGACTGATGCCCCTTTGGAAAACTAGATTCACTATCTCATCTAGAAATTATCGTGTCATCACACATCTGCCACTATCTCTCGCAAAACGCAATTTTCCTGGGTACCTCTGTGGTGACACAAATCATCGCGAGTATGAGGTTACTCATCTATTTTATATGGATGACCTGAAGATCTATGCTTTTAGATCAAAAGAAACTTCAGAGTGCTTTATATATCGTTTAGGGGATTACACAGCAGAGATTGGTATGGACTTTGGTTTGGACAAGTGAGCCAGGATTATTCTAGGGCGAAGACAGATTACTAGCGTTCCCAGGGACCCTGGGCTTATGGATATAAGTGTAATTACACATCTTGATATTGGAGAAACATATACATACGCGAGTGAACCGCAGATAGGGGAAAAAAGGGGTTCGTCCATCCTTGTAAAGCTCCGCATGCTAGTATAAAGCATAAAGCATACTCTGAGTGGTCGCCCGGTATCTTAGAAACACCGTTTGAGACACCTCATTTAGATTCCATTCAAATTTTGCAGAAACCCTTGGTACAGAGACCCTCCATCCGTAACTTGAAGACGCGTCCGGTGGCTTTGTCGGAGGCCCTTCGGTTTGATTCAAACGGAACCGAAATCAAAATATATATATGTGTTACATAACGTATACATTTAGGCCGTAACATCAGTGAAGAAGTCTCTTCGAAGCAGATACAATCGTCTTCTTCGAAATATTTAGTCTGCCAATCTGTCGGCGTTAAGCAAGGTATCTGCGACTAACATAATTTCCGTCCCGATTCTATTCAACTAGTTTGGGACGGTTCAATGCACGAAGACCGAGCTTACGGTCCTTGATATCTCCATGCGTCAGATCATGCCGTCCTTGTATCGCTTCCTGTTCACAAGATATACGAGGGTTTCGCCGGCCTTTTGTTGTGATTTCATTGTGCCCTGTAGCACAATTATTTTAGTGTTCAACATGCGTTGAATACTAAAATAATTCAACAAAAAAAGAAAAATAAAGACAAAATGAAGCAAATAAGAATAGGAAATTAAAGATAATTATCATTCTATTTCCCATTTTACGTTTCTCATTCACTTCATTTTTCCTTTATTTGTAGGACTGCAGTACAGAACTACATAACCAACAAAGTCGGAATTTTTCAGGAGACTGAAATAATATTCTGTAAAATTGAAAGCACCATTTAGAGATCAAACAAAAGTTTACTATATTGAGTTGCTCAATTGGGAGAAAGTGAGTTTAATTAGAAAAATTGCACCAATTCCTAGTAAATCATTCAAGAATTTTGAGCTTGAAATTTAATGGATTTTGAGAATCGTCTTTGAATAGTGACCAAAAATCTATTTTTCAAGTTAGAGTGATAATAAAAACTAGCTTCCGAGATATGGGGAGGCTGAATAAAAATAAAAAAAATTTCATCTCAAAAAATGATTCTGTTCTGGGGAAATAAAGATTTAGTGTGACGGTATTACCGACGAGTTTCCGCTGGAAGGTCTATATAAAAAAAGGAAGGTATAAATTTCTTTATAAATGAACGATAATAATTTTAAAAATTATCGTTTCTGATTATACGGCAAAAAGTCAAGTGAAAAAAGCTTATAAAAGTGACTTTTTGTAGAAAATTAAGATTCAATATGTTAGGGTTGGAATTTAGTTGGTGCTTTATTACTGAAAGAAGTAAAAAAATAGTTTATTTAGGGGTTTTTCTTTGGAAAATTTTTTTAAAAATTATTTTCCTGTATATTAGGAACTTTTAGGAAAAGAAATGTGATCAGAAAAAGGGTTTTAAAGAAGGTAAGAGGTTGGGCAATTGCATAAAATAGTATAAAAAGAAAAGATGGGTGACAAATACAGTATCAGTTGTCTGGTCTTTAATTACCAATATTTTTATCATGAAAAATGAGGTTTCGAAGTTCACTTAATATACATAATGACAATATTCTGTAAACAATGGGAATTAACCGGGTTTTACAGGAGACGTTGAAACATACAGGAAAACGTTTTTTTTTCGCCAAGTTCAGTTTGATAATCAAATTAATGATATCACAGACATAGGTAATCAATTATTATCTATTAAATATGGTTTTATCACGTTTTCAGGGTGGCCATTTTAATTGAGGAAAAAAATGCTTCAAGTAAATAAACAAATTTGTAAATATTCTAAATTATATAATATCAAGCAATTTTAACTTATAAACATTAAAAATTGAAAGATTCAAATTTGTTTTTTAACTCGAACACTTCGATGAATTAGAATTTACATTATTTTGATCTCAATTCGTTACAAATTAATGATCCATTGCACACTACGCGTGCTTGTAGATTTTCGATTTGAGGAAAAGACGATTTTGAATACAAAATCAAATAGTCGATTAACTATTTTTTTAATTTTCATTTGTTTATTTGTCTTTTAGGTAATAAAAATAATTTTTCTAAGATTCTTGAAAAAATTAATAATGGTTTTTTAAGATTTCAGATGGATTTTTAATTAAACTGATGAATCTTAAAGTACACAAACGAATTTTCAACAAAGTTTTTCAGTTTTCAACCAAGTAGTTGAATTATCAACCAAAAAAGATGAATTCCACAAGAAAAATGTTGTAGTTGATATTTTTATCAAAAAGGATTTCCATACTAGATCAAAACCCGTTGAATTCATCCAAAAAAGATGAATTTTCAAACATCTTTGAAAGTAATTCAAATTATTCCCAAAAAGTATAAAAATATTCAAAAATTGAAAAAAGTGGTTTCTAATGTTGCATATTTCGTTTTGCAAGTTGAGAAATTTGTTAAAATCTTCCAAATCTAAGTTAAAAAAAAACCAAAAAAAGGTTAAAACTTATATACGAATCTTGAGAAAAGTTTTTAATTTTCGCGAAACTAACTCAAATTATTCCTAAAATTTAGAAAAATATTACTTGATTGAAAACAATAAAGCAATAAAAATTTTTCCACAAAACTTAAGAAAAGTTTATTATTTGGGTGGTACCTTTCAAAATCTCTACAAAGCTTTGACAGTTTTTCACGAAATCTTCAAAAAATAACATTCTGTGTTATATTTTTTGCAATTTTTGAAACTTCTTTTTAAAAAATTTCTAAATATCTTTTAAAATAAATCGAACTTTTTATTAAATTGTTTTCGAATTATTTTCAAAAACCTCAAGATTCTTCTTTAGAATTTTTACAAAATTTCTAAATACCTTTTAAAACGATTTTAATTTTTCCCAAATTTTTTCAACCATTTTTCAAAATGAAAATAATTGCCTCAGTATGGGCTAGATTTTTTAGAAATATTGATAGAAATAATTTCATTTTTCAGAATAAGGAAATCATTGGAAATTTTCCCAGGAATCTGAAGAAAAGTTTTTCATTTTCTTCCAAAATGTTTAAAAAGCTTCAAAATTTTTTGTTTGGAAATCAATAAATCCAAAGAAAAAACAAAACGTTCAAGAAAATCAGTTATTGCGAAACATTTTTTTATACTGAATATGCATAAATAATTTATAGCTCATTGCTCCATTGCAATTTCAAGAAATTTTACTAATTTATAGTTAAGTTTTAAGAATTTTTATTTGATTTTTCAATTATTAAGGAATATATTTTAGATGAGTATAAATATTTTAATCTATTTGGATCTTAAACGACGAAATTTTTATTTGTTCGAATTTCAAATTGTTCAATTCTTAACACTTTATTTAGAATTATTAATAATATTTGAGATCTATGATTTCAATTTCTGGAATCGCACAATTTTAAGTCTATTTTTGAGCTTAGTTTTTAAATTTATTTTCCAAACTTTTAAAAATTCTGAATATCTTTTAGAATAATTCAGATCTCAAATGTCTTTAAATACTGCAAGATGAAAGACATCTTAATAACAAAAAAAGGTTCCTCCAAATTTTTCAAAATTATTAGAAAATTTCTCATTTTTCTTTTTTCAATTTCTTCAAAATAAGTTATGGCCCATAAGTACATTTTTCTCTTCTCCTTGAAAGTGAAAAAGTCTAAAAATTATATAATACTGTAGAAAAATATTAAGGATGTACTAAAGTTATCTGAAGTTCAAGAATAAGCATTGTTAAAAATGATTTATAAAATCGAAGACAACATTCCGATTTCTAATTTTAATTAATTTTGGAAGAGAATTGAAGCTAAACTTGAAAAACATATATTTCAGGTTGAAATTGTTTACTGTACAACACTTCTTCAGACTTTGATGTGTTTGCTTTCTCTTCAAGTAAGAATAGTAATTCTTATCAAATTGAACCTCAAATATTTTTTTCCAAAGTCAACCTTGAATTTCCTTCCAAAACTATTCAAAATTAACAATTGGAATATTTTCCTCGATTTTATAAATCATTTTCCACAGTGATCATTATTTAAACTTGAGGAAAATGTAGTATATCCTTGTAAAGAGAACTATTTCCCAATAACAAAAATTTATTTATAATTAAAATGTACTCTTTTATCAATAATGTTTAGAAGCACTGAAAAAACAAAATTTTATTATGGAATAATATTATTTATTTAGAAATTTTTACTTTCAAAATTAATAAAGCAGGAAATTCGTGACTTTTATTCAAAGATAAGTAAACAGAAAGCAGCTACTCAAACTCGTATTGTCGGAGCGCAGCAATCAACCAGGATTCTAATCAGGTGACTGCAGCTTTTCAAGAAAAAGAATGAAATACATAGGAAGAAAAAATATAAATGAAAATAATGCGTGAGTTTAAGAAGTTTTATTTCAGTTTCCTGAATTTTGCACATTGCGTTTGAATGTTAGAAGTCTCGTTATTCAGTTAGGGACATTGAAAGGTATAGTAAATTACCCTCTCTGATGCTTTAAATTTATTTATTCATTTATTAGACTTGCATTTCAATTTTTTTACTGTAAAACTTCAGTTGATTGAAAACACAATTTCGATACATAGCTAGAGAAAAGATTGCAAGGGCCATAACTGGAAGGCTGAAAAATTATGGTTATTATTTGTAATTAAGATTAGTTCCTAAGGTTTTGCATTAACTTTAGGAGGTTTTTCGCCCGGAGGATGTAATTCTTTCTAAGCTGGTACACGAGTGTCAAACTGTATGCCATATAAGGTAGCAACCCATGGCGGCATGTCAACATACCTTTCATTACCTGATTTCAGCATGTTTATCATAATTTTTTTATCACTTTTCATAATTCCTAGATACAGTTGACGAACATATTTATTGACGTCAACTGCAGCAAGAACAAGGAGTTTGCCTTTAGATACTATGCACGGAATTGTGGCTGGATATTCCTTTAGATTTCTAACATGTCCAGGAGATAATGTGTATAAAACATCACTATCCACAGAAATAAGTAGTCTTGCAGGCTCAGCGAGCGTTGCATTGTATGGGGGTGGATCTTTCAATTCTGTAAAAAGAAATGGAAATATATCAATTTTATTCGTTTAAATATTAGCACGACATAATAAGGAAGCGCACATGGAATATGCTCGAATGCTTTTTTAGATATTGTATTTCTTTTAAGGCTCTTTTCGCGATTCAATAGAGCTAACTAATAGCTCAAAAGGGATTATAATTTTGTTTTTAATTCAACAATAACAAAAACTATGTCACTCTCTCTGAGTAAAAATCAGCTTTTCTTTGGAACTTGCCGTTCCATTGACAAGGTTACATACCAAAAATTTGCCATAATTTTTGCACCCATGGATAAAGTTTTGACTATTTTCAAAATGTTCATAATTTTAATGACCCGGAGCATGAGAGACCAAAGTCGAGATAAAGAAAATGACAAAAAAATTCACCAAAGAATAAAGATATATGAATATACTATCATGCAAGGATGAAAAATTAAAATGAACAATTATAGATGAGATACTATATTGTATGATAATTACCAGCTACATTGACAAAAATAGCCAGGATTAAGAACAGAGTACCAAGAAAGATGTCCATCGTCTGTAAATAGAGGATACTGTTTTATAACCATGTAGCGAATTTTGTCTACAGTATAACAAAAGACTATGCTGGATTTTTAGCAGAGCACTTATACCAGTTGTTATTTATTATTTTATCGAAAAGGCCCATATAACGAAAAATATGAGAATAATAAAAAGGTTATTTAAATTTTTTAACTTCACCGGAAGGGGTTAAGAAACATTTTTAAAACAAGATAAAAAATGAGGTTCAAAATAAATGTCAGAAGTTTGGTACGCTTTTATTTTTAAAAAATTATTTATAAAGTATGGAATTGTTATTTTAATGAGCAATATTTTTCCTAATTAAAGTTTTATAAATGAAAACGTATGAAAGAGCTTTGAAGAGAATACGTCAAAGAACAAAATGAGTCCTGCAACTTTATAATTAAATGATAATTGCAACTTTTACCTAAATAAAAGGAAATAACATAACATCATACAAAAATATTGTTGAGTAAACAGCTTTAACCTCAAATATTTTTTCTATAGGTAACCTTGAATTTCCTTTTAAAATTTTTTACAATCTTTTCAAAGCCTCTAAACTTTCTAAGGATTTGTCAAAATTAATGGAATTCTTTCTCAAATTGTTTTTAAAAGTTTTTCTTTAAATTGTCAAGATTCTTTTTTAGAATTTTTCAAAACTTCTATATACTTTTAAAATGATTTCAATTGTTCGAACCATTTTTTACAATTAAATAAATTGTCTCAATTTTTGTCAGATTTCTCAAAGTCATTTGTCGAAATGAGAAAATTATGAGATCTTAAGAAAAGGTTTTTTATTTACTTGATATCTTTCAAATTCCTTATAAAGCTTTGACCTGTTTTTCTATTGAAATCATGAAAAAATTAAATTCTTTCAAATTTGTTAGAAAACTTCTCGTATTTTAAATTATATTTTATTATAATGGTAAAAAAAGTCATTCCACAATATTTTTTTATTGTTTTTGAATTTTGAAGAAAATGCCATTATTTTGTGGTCTTCCCTAATTGAAATGTAAGTTCTGGAGGAAAAATATGATTAGCATTATAACATGATTAGAAAAAACAATTTTATTATGAAATAATATTACTCGTTTAGAAATTTTGATTTAGAAAATTAATCGTGCAGGAAATTCCTAATCTTTATTCATAGAAAACTAAAAGAAAAGTATACACTAAAACTCATACTCTCGCAGTCACAACTAACCAGTTTTCTAATCAGGTGACTACTACTTAAAAAAATAAATAAATAAAACTGTAATACTTTATTTGGTTGCAAACAAAAGTTCGATATATAGCTAACGAAAACGTTATTTATTATATTATTATAATTACCAGTAGAATGAATGAAAACTGCTTCTTCTATGAATGGAGGATCCTGATTTAAATAGATTTGGAGAATTTTGTGTACAGTGTCACGAGTAAATGTGCGAGATTTTCGATGAAGTATTTATACCAGTCCTTATCTTATTTGTCATGCTAAATTTTATCGAAAAAGGCAAAAAACTATGACGCAGCAATTTTAAAAATTACTAATCTCACGACTTCGGCAAAGATGGAGAATTTTTTCCATACAAAGTCATAAACATTTTATACTTTTCAAACCTCGTATATCGAATATTTTTAAACTAGTCAAAACGGAAAAAAACTTTCAAACTAAAAACTTTGGTAGAGAATGGATATTTTGTTAAAGAAAAACAAGTTCATAAATTTGTTATGCTTTAAAACCTCGTATGTAGAATAATTCAAAGATGACAAAAGATTATAACAAATATATAAATAAATAAATAAACAATAAATATATAAATATGGTTCCTAAAGTCCTTTAGGCTTTTATAAGCTCTGCCAGGTATTTTGTAGTGAACATCCTGATCACTACAAAGCCAACGATGGTTAGATGCAACGGCTTTGGGATTGTATGGCAGCGAATTTTTTAATTCTGTTGAAAGAAATAGAAGTAGATCAGTTTTTTTATTCTAAATAGTAGCACGACAAAGTAGACTAGCCCCAAATTTCGGAAATTATTTATATTGGCTCAAAATAATTATTTTGGCTCACTAATACCTCAGTAGAAGCTTACGGTCTTGTTTGATTTTGAGATGGGTCAACATCCATGTTTGGTAATTAAAAAAGAATGATTTGTACTTGCCTGTCCTTTTCGCGATTGATTAGAGCTAAGTAATAGATCAAGAGTACTATTTAGAGATTAAAAAATGATAATTTTTTTTTCTTATCTTGTAACAGAACTAAGAAAAAAACTGAACATTTACGAAACCCAGCAAAATTTCTTTCTGAAAAATTCGTTACCGGGATTTAAATAACAATACACCTTTCATAACAACAGACATCACCCTGATAAATTTAAATTTAAATCTTTTTCGGGTTTCAATCGTGTGCAAAACTACGAAACTTGCCGACGTTTCGTGAACATTGCAGTTCACTTCTTCAGG
>JAABKJ010014559.1:0-10087 GCA_011634705.1 Andricus grossulariae
ACATTATAAATTGTACGAAATTCCTTTTTGAAAATACTTTTTTTATTTTTAATAACGATATTTACAAACAAATTAATAGCACGACAATGGGCTCTCTAATCTCACCTTTGTTTGCAGATATCGTAATGGATGATTTGGAAGTGACATGTTTGAGAAAATTAAAAGAAATCTATGATTGTGTTCCTTTTCTATATTTTAGATTTGTAGATGACACGATCATATAAATTAAAAATAAACATGTCGATACAGTTTTTCGAACCCTTAACTCTTATAATGAAAACTTACACTTTGCCTTTGAATTAGAGCAAAATGAAAGTATTAATTTTTTGGACATGACGTTAATTAGAGAAGATAATCACATTATCAACAATTGGTTCCAAAAACCAAAGTCATCTGGCAGACTAATTAACTTTCTTTCACATCATCCTATACAACAGAAAAAAAAATCGTGTACAATCTAATGAATAATTTAATTAATAATATAAAAATAATCAAACAGTAATTGATTAATAATAATTATCCATTCGTTTTTATTATTAAAAACATAAAAGTCGGCATGAAAAAAATTAAATATCACTATCACAACAAGGTAGTACATAATCAAATTCGTTCCAATGTGTATCAACTTAAAGTGTGCCTTCCTTTTTCTAATAATTTTACACAATTGTCTAAGATGTTAAATAGTTATAATATTGCTACGATCCCTACAATTGAAAAAAGTTCAAGTTCTTTAATAAAATTGGGAAAAGATACTTCTAAACAATGAGATGAAACGAATTTAGTTTACAAATTTTCTTGTAAACAATGTCCTGCATCTTATGTGGATGAAACAAAAAGATCTCTAAAAACTTGGATCAATGAACATATCAATAAGAAAGAAGCAGAGTTGGTTGTTTATGAACATCAACATAATTTTGGTCACACGTTTGATTGGGACAATGTAAAAATTATAGATCGAGAACCCAACTATAAAAAAGAATTATTTCAGAGATGATCCATATAAACAGCAGTTCAAGTAATGTTAATAAACAAGAAGATATTTATGCTATTTGCAAAATATATTTTCCATTATTACAGAAATTAAATTTGGGTGTTCAACTTTCAGTAAGATAGAATTCAATTTGTATTATCCACGAATATGTGCATAAGTACGGGTATATGATAACGACATAAGGTCTTGTTTCTTCAGTTGACTATAGACTGCCATTTCAATCGAACAAAATGGGTCCTTCATATTTAATTTAACTTGGAAGCGTTAAAATGTATGCTTTAACCAGTGAATGTCAGCGGTAATTTTTAATTTTTGTTTTTAACTTATACTATGTGCCTGTGAAAATATGTGTTATTTATGTGGTGTTTCTTTATTTTAATAAAAAATTATCCTGGTGAGGTTAGCGACCAAATGCCAACGAAATGTTGCACACTTTGACGAACAAATATGAGTTTTTAACTCATTTGCCTTCATCCATCGAAATTTCTTCCTAATGAAATTGTTAAATTTGAAAAAAAATGTGGAATAAATGAGAAACTTTGAAATATGTTCGATTGCAGCTTCGCGATTTTTAACATGATAAAATGAATTAACAATCTCCGATTAAAAAGGTAGCCCTTTTCCGTTCAGCAGAGAAAAAGTTTAGAAATACTATTTTTTCTTTAAATGAATACAAATTTCAGAACCATGAGCAAAATTCAAGGACTTTTCCAGGTTTCAAGGATCTCCCGGTGTAATATTTCTCTCCCGGCTTTATACCGGTTTTCTCCCAGTGCAAGTTTCTCCTGGCTTTCTCCCTCCCGGTTCTCCCGGGTGGATGGGCACCCTGTGGTGGGTGGGCACCCTGTTTATGTACATTTCCGAGTTCGTAGGTAGATAAAATGCAGTCTTCCGATAAAGACATTGAGATAAAACCTTTGCTAGTGTTGATAGACATCGAGAATAAGTAGTTAGTGAAAGAAAATTTGATTACCGGACGTTTAAAGAAAGGTTATCATTCTTTCTGATTTTTTGCGTAAAAAGTTTAGAGTACGTGGGCAGAAAAACAGTTTTCCGATAAGCATATTGAGATGAAAATTTTTCTGGTGCTGCCTAACATCAAATAAAAGTAATTAACAGTGATTTTTAGTACCATTCGCGCTAGCCGTGTATATAATTTCCGACGGTAACGTATACACTAGAACTTGGATTTATGACGGATGACGCACGGCTCTTCCATGGTTCATTCCAATCGTTCCAATTCCAGGATACTTAGGTTGTTCAAAAAACATTCATGGAAATATGAAAAAGCCCGAAAAACATTTAAAAAATGTTTAATAATTCAATTATACAATCAAGAATATTTCCCCTTCCAAAAATTCCTTAATTATTAGTAATTTAATCGTCACACTTGCAGTATAATTAAATATTTCTGCCCAAGATAGCACTAAGCGCACGCGCGGTTCACGTTGCTGGACGTTTATAATATTAAGAACAAACTTTTTTAAAATGCATTTTCAAACGAAATCTCACAGAAAAAACTAAAGGTTCAGTGAAGTTGCGGTTCAAGTAAAAGTTGGTATCATTTAGAACTGAGACTCCAATAGAACTCTTTTTGTGGGTTCCTTTTTAGTTTGTTGATATCCGATAGATGGCTATTCATATTTTCAACTGCGCATGTGCCAAAAAGCGCCGACCTATTTAAAATCAATAAAGAGTATGAATAATCATATTGATAAATATTAATTTTCAAACTAAAAAGATGAATTTTCAAAAAAAAAAAAAAAGATTGTAATTAGAAATTAAAAACACGAAATAATTAAATTTTCTATTAAATTGTTAAATTTTAGAACTGAAAATATGAATTTTCCACAGAACAGTTGAATTTTCAACTAGAAAATTAATTTACTACAAAAACGATTAGATTTTAACCAGAAGGTTGCAATTTTTACTACAAAAGGTGAAATTTCTACAGTAAGAGATAATATTTTAAACCAAAAAGATCAATGTTGGACAAAATAGTTGAACTTTTAATGTAGAAAAATCGTTAGACAAGAAAAATAAATTCCAATATATTTGTTCAATTTTCAAGTCAAAAAGACGAATTTTCAACAAAACAGTTGAATTTTCAACCAAGAAGTATATCTTTTTAGCAAAATTGTTGAATTTTCAAGAAAATAATTTAATTTTGAATGAAATTTGGTCTCTGAAGTGAGTCAGAGGCCTGTAGATTAATTAATATCGACACCAAAACGACATGAATTCTTTGATTAGAACATCTATCCTGTTTAGGTAATCAATTAAGTGTTATTTTAAGGAGGAACATGCGCAACTTTTAACTCATGTGAGTGTTTTTGATAATATACATAAATAGACTGATATAAAATACATAAATATTATCAAAAACTTCTTTAGTTTAATGAGCTTCAAATATGTGCAAAATTTTAAACATGAATTGCAAAATGATTGAAGAATTTACCAAATTAAATTGAAAAATGCAGTCCTACCAACCCAGAAAAGTTGAATAAATATTATTTTAAAACACTCCTATTAATACCATTTAATACGGAAGTTGTTTTAGTCATATAGATAGTGTTTCTTAATAACAAATAGTTTTTATTTTTGTTCGAAAACATAATATTATGAGTTATTTTGTCAATTATAAAATTACAAAGAAACGTGGCAACAAAATCTCCTACTTTACTCCAAAATTATATTTGCAGAATTTTTGTAGGTCTTGATTTTGTCATAAATTTGAAAATTTAAGTCTAATTTTTGTTATAAATTGCAAATTCGAAATTTAAAGAAAATCCCACATTAATTTAAAATTATATTTACAGAATTTTTATAAGTATTGATTTTGTTGAAACAAATTAAATATTTAGCAAAAACTCGTCCTTTATTTCAAAGTTATATATATATAGTAATGAATTTTACATTCCAAATTCAAGTATTGTTTTTGTTATAAATTTCAAGTTGAAAAAAAACGCACTTTATTTCAAATTTATATTCGCGGAATTTCTATAAGTACTGTTTTTGATTTAAGTTTCAAATTAAAAATTTAAAAATATTCCAATTTCATTTCAAAATTATATTTACAAAATTTTTATAAAGTATTATTTTTGTTATAAATTTCTAAATATTCCAACTTCATTCCGAATTTATATCTAGAAGATTTACATTTACCTGATTTTTATAACTATTGTTTTTTTTTTTCATTTTCAAATTCAAAGTTTGAAAAAAAAATCGACTCTATTTAGAATTTGTATAAGTACTAATATATATTTTTTGAATTCCGTATTTATATACCCATATAGTTCGAACTTCGGAGCGTCTGCTTGTGGTCTGCTGAAAAGCAACCGCAGGCTACAGCGTTGCACGTTCCATTCATCTTTTTTGTTCACAGGTTATTTATCTAACTTCAAAATTATTTTATAAATATGAAACAGTGGTAAGATTTCAGTTTTTTATTTTTGCTGGAAGTACGAAGATTGATTCTTCAATTTGATCACTTTTGTGATTAAATATCTTGGATTCTCGTATAGAAATCTCCGATTTATATGATTCTGTTAGGTTGGTTGCATAAAGCACAATGTTTATTTAAAAGCTTATATTTCCTACAAAACGTGGTAAAAAATGCTTATATTTTGCCAAATGACGCGGAATTAATATGAGTTTAACATACTAAAAGGGCATTACAGAATCTTGGATCTTACTCATCGCATGTTCTTCCTTGAGAGATATAACGCAATTCGATAGATTTTAAACGATTCTAAAGGTTTAAGTTATTTATTTAAATCCAAAGAATTTGAAGAGATTTCGTACTAAAATTCATTTTCAAATAGTTTGCTCTTAATATTGTAAATGTCCAGGGACGTGAACCGCGCGTGCGTTTAGTGCTATCTTGAGCAGAAATATTTAATTATACTTCAAGTGTCACGATTAAACGACTATTAATTAAGTAGAGGAAATATTCTTGATTGTATAATTGATTTATTAAATTTTTTAATGTTTTTCGGGCTTTTTCATATTGCCATGAATGTATTTTGAACGACCTAAGTATCCTGGTATTGGAACTTTCACTTGCGCGGAAATCAGATCAGGTTAGGTACTCATATGCCACTTTGCCGCAAGCCGCAAGTTTAAACTTGTTTTAAAATATTATTTAGTGTTTCTCAGTGTTTCTACAGTAAAATTGTGATATTGGTGAAAATATGAAGAACTGTTGCTCTAAATACTTCAAAATGCCGCGAGAAAGGCAATGTGTGCATAAGCACTTTTCTGAAAGAGTCGTTGAAAGTAAAAATAACAAATCTGTTGTAAGAGCTATATACAATTACTGGAGTTAGAAAAATGGGTCAAATACAACCCGACTAATTAAACATATAAAAGACTGTTTAAAATGCTCACTAGAAATCAAAGAAAAATTGGCTGGAGAACAACTTGAAAAAGACGACACAACTGACACCACTGACTGTGTTAAGGAGGTACGGTCACGAACACACTTTTCTTACGGATTTGTTCAAACTTTGGCTATAGGTTCTTTGGAATATTATCTAAACGTTTGCGAAATTAAAAAAATATTGTCCCCTCCTGAGCTAAGATAATTAAGATCAAAGTTGAACCCTTATACACGTAAAGCCTATCCCGAGCATAGGAAAATGTTACATTTCTAACTCTAACTCGTAAACTATTCTTACCGTTTTTTTTCTTTTTTTTTTCAAAAACTAATATATGTTAGAAGGGGGTTTCATGAAGATTTAAACAAAATTCCGAATGTTTGTCCTCTTAGTTTGAGAATGAGAGGTATGCAGAGTTTGAGAATTTTGAATTGTTCGAAAAATGAAAAAAGCACATGGGTAGCTATCCGGCAACGCTGTCGGAGCGCCTAGCGGGTCTAGTGCATGCGCAACATTTTTCAATCTTTTATGAGAAACTTTCTTTTTCATAAATTCAGCTTTAACTACTAATCGATCTGTTATTTTCAACAAATGTCACGTTTTCATTTGCAGTCAAAGTGCACAACTGTCAAATCAGACACCATGAAAAATGCGACGTTGCCGCGTCTACGCTCAGATCTTCAGTATACTCGTCTGTATACACAACTTCTCTATGTGTAGTGTACAATCCTAGCCAAAAAATTTCTCTTAGGTCTGACAGGAAATTAATTAATAAAACATTATAGCGGCATAATTATCTCATTTTTGACTTTCATGGACGTAAATAAGCTACATATTGTACATTTGAGGGTTAATAAAACTTATATCTCTCAAACAGTATTATTTTCCGACATAGACTTAGGACTAACTTTTTGCAGATAGTATGCGCGACCGTACCTCGTTAATATTTTCAGGATTTCGAAAGAAGACGATAAATTCTACCAGAAACGGACGAATATTTCAGCCTCGAGAGATTCTGCAACTTCAAGTGTAGAACCTGCCTGATTTCAAATTGATTCGGTCTGGTGATAAAATTCACGCTTAATGTGTAATTTTTGTGTGGGGGTACTGCTTAAGGGTTAGTGATTATTTTTTAAGACTTTTACCAGAAATTTGGTGAAACCCGAAAAAAGCGCAAATTTCGGATACATTTTTCTTTCGATGAAATGCTAAAATATCTCATCTTTCACTCGGGGTAGATTTTCAGCGTTAGGAGTTGATTTTAAACAAATATTTTTGATGTTTTTGGAGAGTCCAAAATCAAACCAAAACTTTGACGCACTTAATTTCGTGTTAAGCGCATAATTTATTCCTGAGGGTAGTTTTTCAGTGATAGGGGTTGGTTTTTGAAAATACTTGTTGATGTAATTTGACAACAATAAATTAAGCACCAACTTCTGCACAACGCTGTTTAATGTAGCACAAAATTAGCACAGAATAAGCGCTAAATGATGCAATATTGAAAAATTAGAAATAGGGCAATTTTTTATCAAAAAGGCGGGAAACGGGAGAAAGACTTAATATTTATTTTTGCTTTTAGGAAATAAGAAATAATTTTTTATAAGAAACGTTATATTTTTAAATAATTTGAAATGATTTTCTAATGATTTCTACAATTAGAAACTTATTTTTAAAATTCGGATATACTTAGATCGTTGGAAATTCATTATAAAAATTCCATCATTAATAATGAAATTGTGATACTTATAAGTATAAATAAATATTTCTATAAAGATTTATCATTCTGTCCAATATTCTCAATTTGAGAAAAAAAAATGTATAGGTTCAGCGAAAAAATATTCTAGCTTTACAGTTTTATTTAAATAATAAATAATTTAGTTTGAAATCGGTCAAATAAACATTGCAAATTTGTTATGGTCAGATTTAAAAACACATTTGAGACTCCTCAACACTCCTAGATACGGGTTTAAAATTCAAGTGGCTCAAATTTTAACGTTTGAATTGTTGGAGTTAGAACATTTAACTTTGCTGGTGATCAAACTGGACTGTTTCAATTTTACTTATTTCACTCTGTACATTTCAATTAAACATTTTTCATCTTCTAATACTTTTCTTTTCAAATTACGATATATATTTCTTCAGGTAGTTGTCGTGCCAAAAATCAGTCCTTTTAAGAAAATAGTTCTCCTATGATTTCAAGAATCAAACTAATATCCCTGATGATGAAATTTCAAATAAAAAACCTTATTTTGAATAAAAGAAAAATGAAACTTACAAAAAACATTAATTTCAGAAATGATTTTTGCAAGTGAATTTTTCCTTACTGTCTCTACTTACCAATTTTTTTAAAATGGTTGCATTAAACATATTTTTGACCCTATATCAAAGCTAGAATTTATTTGATTCAAATAAAATTTGTTTGGATTAAACAATGGTGTTTTCGAATCAAATATTTGCTTGATCCTATATCAAAAAGGAATTTGTTTCATTCAAACATTTTTTTGAGTGTACAACTCTACTGTTTCCAATTTTAAAAGTAATTTTTGGTATGGTTAAAATCGTTAAAACCATTTTTTTTTTTAAGAAAACATCTTTTTTACATAACGATATGTGAAGATTATTCACTTATTTTCAAAATTGGAAACAGTGAAGCTATACGGAATGTTTTCTCCAAAAAAATATGGCATGATTTATTGAAATGCAACCACTTTTAAAATTGGTAAAAAGCGACGGTAAACAAAATACAAAAACTATTGTGAAATGATTATTTTTCGTGAGTTTTCAACTTTTTTCATACGAAAGAATGTTTTTTTTATAAGACATGACTGATAATATCATTTCGATCCTTAAGTCATAGATTAACTATTCCAATTTGACATAGGATAATAACTTGTGGTTGCGATTTTCACATTTTCAATAAGGCATGTTTTAAATTATTTCAGGTTCATATTATTTTAAGAGTCTATACATATTCTAGTTTTGAATAGAATAATGTTGTAGATGTAAAACGAACAATGAACATTTAGTAATTTCCGAGAGTTTCTCTGGTAATTCTAATATATTGTGTTTTCAGATATAGTATATTTAAAAATATAAGGGGAAAAGGGGGAAGTTTTTCGAGAATAGGTGAAAAATTATTAATAAACGGAAAAAAAATCTAAAAATTGTGTCGAATATAAAAATTATATTATTCTAACGAATGAACTTTTCAGTAAATCTGTAAGTAATAAGTATTTACATACATTTTTCAAATTGGATTTTTTAAAAGTTAATATTTTTTACAAAACAAAAATTTTTTGTTTTTACTTTGGAAATATTTCCTTAGTGAAAAAATCTCCCTTGGACAGCAGTTATGTATAGTATAATATTGTAGATTCCATAAAATGGATTCTACGCCAAACTCATAATAGACAAAAAGTATTAGCCTTTCTGATTTCTTTGAACTTAATTTTTTTTGTACTGAATTTTACTCGAAAAATATTTTTTCAGAGTTGTCGCATTTTATTTATATTTACTATTGTTTAATTACTTATAGGAAATATTGAATTGTATGTTTTTATATAATAATAATAACGGCACCATTGACTTGTTTTAATCAAATTACTGCAATCTCTATAATTTTGTGTATCATTAAAATTCTAAAAATTTGTTATCTGAATTTTTTCAACTAACCGATATTTTACCAAACTGAAACTGTATTTTTGGAGATAAAATTGGAAACTTTTTAAGGCAGCCATAATTTTTGAAAATCATGAAATTTTTATTATTTTTTTATGGTATGAAAAATGGATGTTTATTTATTAAATAAACAATGTGTATATACTTATAACAATTTTGGTACAAAAAAATATGTTTTTGAAATCTCTAGACCTTGACAAGAAAATTTCAAACAAATATTTAAATGCTCAATATCAATTTTTAATCAAATGAAGTATATTTTTGTGATTTAAACGTAAAATACATCATAGTTGATTTTATTTTATTATATACCCATTTTTATACATCTACATTCTACATTGAACAACAAGAATTAAATTAAAAAAATAACCCCTTGAAATGCTAACTTACCTTTGTAATAAATCAAGAAAGATTTTTCAAACCCTTAAACTTCTTTTGCACTAGGAATTTTGTCAGTAAAATGAGTAAAATAATTGATCTCTGTAACGTTAATTACAATACATAAATGCAGCGTGGTTCTTCCTCCTACGCTTATATACGAATTTCGAACGTGAGATAAGAGCTTATATCCTTAACTGAAGAATAAGAACAAAGTATTTGTTTAGATCATTATAGGGCTAATGATTATAACTCTGAAACGCGGACTCTAATCATTAAACGAATTTCGCTGATCATCGTATTTCATTCATAATCAAATAGAACAAACGTCAGAAAAATGATCAGCGCTTCAATGAATTGATGGATGTTAAACATAGAAAAAATGGTAGCTGCTGATTTATCAAATCCTCTTATTAATAGCAAATATCAAAGTACTAATTTATAATTCAACCATTTATTTCCTTTAATAGACTGAGCAGTTGAATAGATGTGGAACTTCTTAATTTCTTCATTTCGAATAATGATTATTTATCTCAAATTGAAATAACGGCTTAAGACGATGTCAGGGTACCGTGCCATACACAGCTCACCTGACCCTTCCTATTGTAAGGCGCTCGAACTCGAGCTCGCTGCCCAGCGGGCCGATGTGATGCTCAACCGG